>VWYH01002916.1:125837-170859 GCA_013399365.1 Pampusana beccarii | reverse complement strand
CTTCTCAGTGAGGGTGACAGAGCACTGGAACAGGCTGCCCAGAGAGGTCGTGGAGTCTCCTTCTCCGGAGACATTCAAAACCTGCCTGGACACCTTCCTGTGTAACCTCACCTAGGTGTCCTGCTTCGGCAGGGGGATTGGACTAGATGATCTTTTGAGGTCCCTTCCAATCCCTAACATTCTGTGATTCTGTGATTCTGTGATTCTGTGATAATGCTTTCAAATAGACCTTTCATTAGGACAAGCAATTTACTTGTTGTTCCTTTTGTTTGGAAGACAGAACTACCAAAAAAATTCATAGTGTTATATTTTGATAGCAACGTAGTGTTATATTTTGGCCTATGCAACGCACACTTCTGAAGTGATATAAATGGTATTGAACTATCAATTCCAACTCCATCATCCACATGAGAATTCATGTAAGAGAAGCCTGACAGAGGTCTGTGGGACTTCGCAAAACCAGGAGAGATCTGGCTAAGCAGGTGGTCCTATTGGATCACAGCTTAATTTTTAAGTAGTAAGGGCACAGTCCAGTTTTACAACATCAGTTATTTCCAAAAATGTTGCAATGACAAATGTGCACATTCAAGGAATGTCACCTATTACTGGTTTAAGTTATACTGGAAGGAAAGAGTCTACATAAACAAGCCCCTGTTTATGTACTTCCCTGATAATCCCACTGACCCTGAGGGGTCTCAGAGTACAAGCAGCCTCTACATGTATAAACTTGCTGTGCCTTTTCCTGAGTTTCTAACAAAATATCATATACACTTTTACTTAAATATGACTTGCATCAGCCAGGAAATTCACATAGTAAACTACATTTTATAAAAATACTGTTATTTCTTTCCCTTTGGCAGCATTGTTGGTGTCTATGGAAACACCCCCAAAAAGTGTATTCAACAGCAAACAGGAATATCTGCAATAGCAGAGCTACAGGGATGCTTCTTATAAAAGTCTACTGTAACCTGCCATTGATACACAAGTTTTTTTTAACTTGTCTATTGCCCAGTGAGAAACGTAATCAGATTTTTATAATCAATAACACGAATGTTATTTTAATGATATCAGTGTGGGGTCATGGATTTGATATTGTGACTACATATTATCTAGGATTCCTGACTGAATGTGTTTAGAATAGTGATTTCTTGAGTTTTTACATTCACATGCACAATTCCCTTTCTGCAGAATGTTGCTATATTTCTTTTCCTGCTAGTGTATAAAATCTGAGGCCAAACAATGAAATAGCAGTTTAGACTTTGATCAGGGTATTAAAGACTCTGTTCACAGATGAACTGTTGTGCTTCCAAAGTTTTATGTTAAAAGTTAATATGCTTAAGATAGAAATCTCAGCTGCACTAGACCTTCAGTAATTTTGTTTCTATCATCAAACAAGCCTTATAGGGTTGAATATAGTGGTAGTTCATAATGAAGCACTTCATATAGAAGCAGCTGTCTCCTCACCTGTTTCCCAGCCCATCTAGAGGCCTGGAGAAATTCTTCAATTTAGCAAGCAAACTTAAGTCATTATTAGAAATGACAGGGAAACCTGATGAAATTGTACTTTCAATTGGAAAACAAAATTGCAATCAGACCAACATGATTTCCTCGTGGTCTGGCCATGCTAATGCCAAGTCGAGACATGGGCAAATGTATTTAAAAGTCATAATGGAGTATTACCATGCAATCTCTTTTTACTGGCCCTTATTAATATAGAACTTCAATTTGCATGTAAATGTGGTCAACTTTCATATCATCAAAATACATGAGGCCTGGGAAAGTAATGAATTGAAGTTTGATGCGGCAATTACTGACGTTTATAAAGAATTTTAAAGAGGTCATTCTAGCCTTGGCTGAGAAAATGAGGAAATCAACAGGGAATATTGTCAATATAGCAACAGTGGGAGTTGGAGTCAGTCCCAGGTGTTAGAAGGCCAGATGATGATTAATAGAGAGGGAGTATGAAGCCTTTCACCCAGAAGGACTGGGCTGGACCTGAGGCTCAATAACAGAGATCTCATGAAAAGGTTCTTGCTGGGCTCCCACTTTAGCTGCCTCGAAATGTGTTCCAGAGGGAATAAAGTAGCAAGTGTTTATGAGAGAGAGCAGTGCTGAAGGTTTAATTGGGCTCCACATCCTTTCAGCTCCCTTCAGTAGTTGATATGCAGTTTAACCTTTTTTTCTCCACCTCAGATACTCCAGTGCCACTGGGATTTTAATAAGGCACTAACTTGATAGCTTGGAAAAACAGACTTCGTTGCTAAATTGAGTTAAACTGCCTTATTGTGTCCTAATAAAAATTTATAAATCTCTTGATTTATAAACAAATCAAACAAAATCTGAGAAAATATTTACATCTTGTTTGAACTTCTTTTTTAAATCTAAAAAAAATGTGAGTTATTTTCCTCTCTTTCCCTGTTGACTAAAAAATTTCAGATTGAGGAAAAATTTAAATGAGTGAAAAAATCAATGCAGAAATGAGAACAGAGCTATACAATTGTTGTACTTCTTAAAAGCAGATCCCACTGTTATAAAGCAAAAGCATTCCAAAGAGTGAACACTGCCCTGTGGCATTTCGTGTGAGGGGGTCCAAACAAGGAGGAACTGATTTTTGGTAGATAACATGGTCGTGACTGAAGTCGTGTCACCATGTAAAATCATGCATTTTGGTGTAATTGCTTATGCAGGTCTGAAATGAATGAAACATGTCCAAGAAGCCGAGTTTCTAAACCAGAAGTTCCTTATGCACATCCAGCAAAGGTGTCAACAGTTACACACAGAGCCCAAAACAGAGAAGGATCAGGCCCCAGGTGCTGGCTCAGGCTGACACATGTGCATGGTGGTAGTCAACTGACTCCAGATGTCTTCCCATCTATAAATAGAAACCTATAATGTGTTTATCTCCACAGAACTGGGAATGAATCTTAATTAACAAATGTTTATTAAGTGCTTTGGAATCTTAAAGCAGAAAGTAATAAATAAGTTTCTAATTTCTTTCTGGATTTTTTTTTTTACTGTTCTCATTAAAAGTAAGCCATATAGTTGGTAAGTTGTTTCTTCTGCACAAATATAATCAAGGTCACTGGTAAAGATCAAGGAAAAGTAAATAATGGAATAAAAATCAATTCATCTACAGAACAAGATTAATTTGAGTTTTCTTAATTCCTTCTACTCCTGTTTTCTCCTTTTGTTTTCAAAAACTAATTTTCAGTTACACTATTCCAAATAAATCTCTAGATTAGTTAAACATCTTAGGTTACATTAATTAAAATAAGATAAGCAATTACGTTCAAGATGCCTTGGATGCTACAATACATTGCTTTTATATACAGAGGATAAGCTCCAACGAAGTTTAAGAAGAAGAAAGCAAAGAGTCTGACCAGCACTTTGAAATGTTATTATAAGAAGTATTTTTTTATCATCACTTCCAATTTTCATAAGAATGCATTTTCAGTTCAGTAGCTCAAGTAAACATTTGAAAATGTGCACTGACAAACTGAAATTCTCAGAGAACAGCATCTCTTTCCCTATTACTTTACCAGGCTTATAGACAGACTATTCTCCAAAGGGATGACATGGTAAATCAATGTTTATATTTCTATAACCCTTGAGACTTCTTGGCCTAAACATTTGTAACTCTCAGTAATCTGGATGGTGAGTGATACAGGGACTGCTGTTATTGCAAGAGGAAGGTTGAAAACATTAAAGAGACAACATTTATGGTCTGTTACACTGTTCTGGTTTCCTAAACACTTTCCTGATATATTTACAGGATCCAATATATATTTGGGGAAAGGTATAATTTTTCAGTAGACTTGAGAACAAGAGTGAATACCGAAATAAAAACTTAGCAAGAGTGTAGGGAAGGTACTAGATCTATTCTAAGATTTGCATAAATTTTAGGAATAAGGATTCATTTTACTATTAATATTCTATGGATGAAAGGTATCTTTATGCATGTAAAAGAATGATTGAGGTAGTTGGATCTGCATTATCTGGTATTTTCTCCAATGTTTGACCCCATAAACAGTTAAGAACACTTAATCCCTTACAAAGCAGGTAAACACACAAACACATGAAATTTCCATTGGATTCTATTGCAGACTGATATTCTGCTTCTCAAGCCAATCATTCACACAAATGATCATCTAAACTCACTACAAACAGAACTTCTTACCCTAGCTCAGCCTTGAAAATCTCCCTTCCCAGTTCTTCTTCCCTCCTCTGCTCCAGTAAGCTTTTACTCCATCAGACCACCTACCCAACTTGCTCTCAAGTTTCTTTGCTCTTCCCCTTCATCATCTTTTACTCTGATTCCTGCTCTCCACCTCTCTACATGTGCATTTTTCGTACTCTTTCTATTTCACACTGAAATAGATGTTTCCCATACTGGTAGGCTCTTCTAACCCCTTTTTCTTCCTATTCAGGTTGCTTTCCTGGTCTAGCTCCTCTTCTTTCTCCACCACCCTTTCTTTCTACCTCAGATGTTCTACCTGCCTATTCCTCTCCCTCTCTTTTACCTTAACTTTCTCCTACTTCGCTATCTTTTACTGACTCCAAATTCTTCCAGCTCAATTTCAAAACCCATGAAATATGTCACATGACGTGCAAAGCAGTCCTTGCTGTCTCAAGGTTTATTCTTTTCCCAAAATATATGTATGCACTTTAAGATAACTTAGATTTTTGAAAGAAAACCATTTATGCTGTGCTATTGTAGAGCAAGATAACAAAGTTATTAAAGAGACGAAATTGTCAATATCTTTTTAAGACCCTAAATCCATATGGCACAACATTTTTTTTCAGCGGTCGTGAGCTTAAGATACTTGAAGAAGAGTCAAAGAACAGAACAAGGATACGATACTTTCTGCTCTGTCTTCTGTTGGGGTGGCTATCCCAATATTGACTTTATGTTGGGTTCATTGGCTAAAGAAGTCTGCCTTAGCAGGTTTATACACTGACCCTTGACTCTATAGATTTCATCTCTCTGTGATGTTACAGGAGTCTCGTTTCAGGAACTAACAACAAGAGAAGCATCAGATTTGTTCCCAGCTGAGTAAGAAAAGCAATATTAAGACATGGAAGGGCAGGTAACTGCATCAATATGCAGGTTTGGTTGGTAATCAGTAACTGGCAACAGGTCTCCTGATGATGCAATGGCAGGTTTTGTCATGTCTTTCAGATGCCTAAAGGTCACAAATTTCCTCTGATCTTAACACCTCTTAGTCTTAGAACTCTGCTTCCCCAAGGGTCAGATGCTGGAGCTGTTGTTCGCAGCATTCAGTTCAGTGGCACTGTGCAGCCAGCAGTGCTTCAGATGAGATTTGCTACTCTTCACTCAACTTTCACTCTTCACTAGGCTTTTTCATGCCTGATTCAGCTTACAATGCATTTAGATCTCTAGATCTTCCCAAATGTTGAGTTGAGCTGTACTAGTTACTCCTTCCAATGGGTTTCTGAAGTGCCCCTAGAAGTCTCATATGTTCTGAGTAGCAGAGTTTTTCTATAATTCTGATCTGTAGAGATCAGCCTAAGTGATGGTTTTTCAGTGTAAAAAAAATTTTCCCATGTCACTTTTGTACAAAAAGCTGTCTGTTTCATTAAAAATCTGTGCTTTTTTTTGCTTTTTTCTTCTGTATATTAAGCACCAACAAAGGTGAGTGCTTCCTCTATTTGCTGAAAAAGCTCAATCGTTTTTGTCCAGATCCCAGGCAGACCTTTATACAAAAAGATCACAAAATAATTTCAGATTTCATAACTACCATAAACTGTGCATTCTTTGAATATGGACAAATACTATATTGTATATCTTAGAAATTTGTCAGCTGGAGTATGCAAGATGAGTTTTGCTCTTGCCTTGTCTCCCGTTTTCTCTATGCCTATTAATTGTATAGTTGAAAGCTTTTGAATCCCTATTCACAGATGAAGGACCTAGTTTAAGAGATGTTATATGTTGATATGATGGAAATACAGTTACAACAAGGATATGTGATATAGCTATGCTGAACATATGGTATACCTAAACCACATGACTACAGCAAAAATATATTCTAACGCAAGAATGGTTTCTGTCCCAAAGAGCTTCCAGTGTAAGCAGAAGAAAAGGACAGTAATAAAAATAGATTGAATGCAAAGTAGCACTAGCTATACTTAGCAATATGAAAAGTAATAACAATAGCACCTTTGCTTTCTCAGCACTGAATTGAAAGGTACATAGGTAGCACAAGTGTACATACACATGTGTACATTGATAACACAAGTGAGGAGAGATGAAGAGGGATGATCTCTTCCCATATTTTTTTCTCTGAAACTCATACATTAGTCTATCAGGCCAAATAAAGAATAAATACCCATTTTTTGAAAGTGTTGTAACACTCTTCACCAGTTCTATGACTATTTTTTTGTTAAGGCACTTCTATATGTAACTGTTTGGTCTAATTCCGTTCTTATTTGTGGGACTTGCTCTGACTACAGAAGCATTCAGATGTGTTTTCTGTTTTCTCAGTCTTAACTGGTAGCTCTGTCGCTCTAGAAGCAGAATATAAATTTGCTTCTAACTGGCATGATAATCTCATTGCCATTACTATGTCATGGTTTATCAAGCTGTTAATTTGTGAACCACTGATCATGATCACATACATTTTGAACTACTACGGAAACTAACAGCTTTGCATTTCGTTTGGGCTTGAAACTGACCATTAACAGTTTCATCTCCTTCCATGACTGCTTCTGAACAAGGAAGATTGTGTTAACTGTGTGTTTTTCAATGATTTCAGGAAAAAAAAGAATGAAACACAATCATCATCTGTGTAAGTTTAAGTCTGACTTCAACATTAGTGATATTTGGATTAATCTCCCATGGTTGATGTAGGCAAGAAGCTAACCACAAAATGTTTGTATTCTTTAAGTTTTTTTCTCCGTTTGCATGACACAACTCTTTATAAGACACCCTGCTTTTTCTGCATTTATTGCTTTTGGCCTAACAGTCTGCATATGGTGCCTAGTGAACACAAAACTCAGTTTCTCAATCCACCCCAATGAGATCCATGGGAATTCTTTAATAAGAAAAATTGTCCTGGAAGCTTCCTTCTACAGAAGGGAATACCTCTGGATGAATGTCAAATTGTACCTTCCTTGAGAGAGACTGCCAATCACTGAGTTTTGGAACTGTCTTCTTATTTTTCGACAGTTCAGTTGCGACTATGTAACTTGAAATTATCAGCTAGAGAGTAATTAGGAAAGATCCCTCACCCCAGTGCAAAATACTATCACATTTCTTTAGACAACAGCTACTATTTATAAAAAGACAGAAAAATAAGGATAATGGAAGGACATATAGAAATGCAGTTATCAGGCTGCCGATGATTTTGTAATTGCTCTTCCAGCTGGCATTGATCTTGTGCCATGCTGCGGTACAACAAAACACACCAGTACCACCCCCACCACCACCCCTCACACACATCAAAAAATCTGGCTGATGAAGTTTCCATTGACAGACCTATAATATGCATTCTGACTGACTCTTTACTTTCTACAGGGAATGTGACCTGTACCCACAATAAACTAAAATATGCAAACAACCTGAGCATTCCTACAGATTTGCTGCTGTTGTTGTTGTTGTTGTTGTCATTATATTGGTTTCAGAAAATACAACACACTTTCATATACGTATTATACAAGCTCCATTAAACAATTTTTACAAAATACTGATGGTTTCTATATATGGATTATAATTCTTAGATTTTTTTTTTAGAACCTTAAAAATAAATAAACAGTGATCATCCCTGTAACATCAAGAGAATTTCTTTATAAAGAGCACAACTTTATAAGTCCAGTCAACAGTGAGGGTACTGTTCATAAAACACCATTTATAAATACCAACATTTTGAAACCTGATGTTTCTTATCAAAAGCTACAATTAAGTCAGTCATGTTCTTCCAATTAGTGGACTCAAGACTTTGAATGAAGGTCTAAGCTTACATAGTCTGCCCACTGAGATGGAGTTTCTCAGTACCCAATTTTCTGCTTGTATGTGCCACATAAGGTTTTGTTTGAAGCAATGTGGAAGTGCAGAAGGGAGGAAAATAATAAGAAGGAAGCATGACTGTTTCCTCTGTCATGGTTGATTTATGTTACATTAGGGAAATCCCAACAAACGAGAGAGTTGGGAGTGTCAATCTGGGAGAAGTTCTAGGCAGGTAGTTTGGGGACAGCAGAGACAAAGCAAGCAAGAAACCTGAAGCCCTTGAACACGCTGGGGGACTCCGAAAGGAGGAGGATCCCTGCTTGCAACGAACCCATAGCCAATGTGAGATGTGAGGGATGATGGAAAATTATCAGACTTTTCCTGTTGTGCCATGAGGTACAGCGGGATCAGTGAGAGGCTGGGAATCCAGAAACAGCATATGGACTAGATATAAGAAGGGAACACAAGAGTGAACACTGTGGGTGAGAGAATATTTGCTTTCAATAATTTTGTTCACTCCCTTGCCCCGAGAGGTTGACTCTGCATTCTGGGCAATCTGAAATCAGCAGGAGTAGCTACCCTCTTAAATACTAGTGTTTCAAAGACAACTATGTAAAGATGACGAGGATGAACCATGTAGCCCTTCAGCACAGTTTTCCTGATTCCTTGTGTGGTACTTCTGGCTTTGCTGGTACGATTCACATTCATATGGTGTCACTAGAATATTCTGTAACACAACAAAAATTGAAAACTTGATAATGCTGATAAATGAAACACATATTAGTCGAGATTTGTATTGAACTTCGTATTAAAAAAAAAAAAAAGACAAGGAATTCGGTACTGATTGCATTATTCCTTTTCATATTTAATTCAACAAAACCATGCTGTTTTAGAATCCACTTCTAACAGATATGTCAGTGTCTTCAGAATTCAGAACTACTTTGTAAAATAAACCAGAGTGTTGCTACAGAATTGAAGTAGTGTGCTGCCAAGTAGTGATGTCTTTGTGGATAAAATAGTTTTATTTTATTCTTTTGTGCCAACAAAAAAGACATCAAAATTATAAAAGTAACTTTACTATAATATTAATGAATTCTATTGAATTCCACATTTTCATTACAATTTTTCTGAGGATGAAATCTACTTTTTAGTCTGAAAATATTTTTCACATTTGGTATGTTTGTCACAGCCACATCACCTCCAACATTATAATAAGAGCCTGTATTTCATAGTGTGAGATTTTACTTTTCATGCATCAATAACAGTTTCACCCATTTGCTTTTTTTCTTTCTCTTGCTTCATTGAATATTAGTTTCATTGAATTATTTTCTTTTCCTGTCCCTTTCTTCTTATTTCTACAATCTTTTTTTAATCTTTCCCTCCTTTCTTCTACTAATTCCTATGTTTCCTAATCTTGTCCCACTTTCTCACTCTTTTGAATCAGAGAAAGAGGTTTGCTAGCCAGAGCAATTCTCTGTGGAAACAACAGATAAGAGAAAGAACAAAGAGTATTTATGCAAAGGGGGTTTCCTTTGCATGATGTTTAACCCGTCAAAGATCAGGAAGAATGATGTACATGCAGTTAAGAGGAAAAAACTTTGATAATCCAGAAACAAGTTGTTGGGAAACAGCTCCAAACCTTGTTTCAGTGAAATATGTGGAAAACAATTCAGAATAATTGATGACTGTAACAATAAACATTTAAAAAAATATTTTCACACAGAGACTCTGACACTGTATAAAATATTTTTACATTGCAAATCATGCTCTTTACACTTTATTTTATTGGCATAGCACATTTAGGTTGTGACTACTTTCTATAATGTAAAGAAAATGCTCATAGAGGCACCAGTTAAATCATAATCAAGAGAGGGCAAAATGATAAAGAAAGAAAAAAGTTGCCATCTAAACTCTCAATGAGTTAACTAGACTCGATATTGCTAAAGTTTAATTACTATTATTATATATAAAACTGTCATTTTGATTAACATTACCTGTAATGCTTTGCAATGTCATTCTGCCTACAGACAAATATATATGAGTTTATAAACAGGTAATTCTGTTTTGTTATGATTTAGTTTTTGTTTGTAAGAAACTCACCTTCTTGCAACACTGATGACATCAAGAGGAATTACTGTAGAATTCAAAGGCACTGCATCTGTGTTGACACTTTCAGCAGTGTATATCGTTTAATTTTTAATCTGATGAGCTATATACGTGGCTAATGTAGTTCGCCTTTAAAGTGCTTGGTACTCATTTTTGTACTGAAAAGTTGGAATCAAGCTTAGGTTTCAAAACAGAAAAATAAACAAAAGCTTGAAATGTTAATTAAATGAGCTCTGGTTAATTTAATGCAAAATACTATAGAATAGTTGAAGTTATTTTTAAATCTTCCACTATAATAAACACGACTGGTTGACACCAAACCAAGCAGTGATCAGGCTAATTCTCTCTTCTAACAATGGAGTCTAAATTATAATTATATTAATTTTATATTAGTATAGAGATGCATTTACACTTTGACTGTAGAAAATAAAAATATTATCAGGTCTCAAAATATAAATTGTGTGAATGGTTTTCAAAAGTTGATATGAACACAAACTCCAACCTCCATTCACAAATATTGTGCTGCTCACAAAGTTTGGAAACACATGAAGACCTTTCAATTCTGAGGCAAGCTATGGAACTTGCAGAAAGAGGGATTCAAGGAAACAGAGAAAATTCCCAAGTTTTGGGTGGTTCCAGCAACATGGGAGAAAGACTACTTGCAAGTGAGAGACTTTTAAGATTTTTGAGATGCAAATTGGATGTTCTACAAAATCTAGCCAACTTCATATAATGTCAGTAATTTAACATGCCAGAAATAATATATGATGCCACAACATCCTACTTAAGATTAGTTCTACTATTTTCATTAATGTTTCTTCATTTCTTGCAGCTGAAGCAGAGTGGAGAGAACACATTGGTCATGTTACTTTGTTTCATTTCTGCACATAAATTTATGTTATTCTGTAAATGTAAATGTGCTCAAGGCACCAAACCAGCGAAGCGCAACACTTTAAAACAGCACAAGAGTAAAATGCTTCTACTATCATCTACAAAAAAACCCCCACTTTTGTTCTCCTCATTCACTTAGGCTACTGACATCTAATTTTAAAAGGATGTCATCACAACCAGCCTTTAGGAGAAAAATACTGCTCCGATCACCATGCAAATGGTTATTTAGAAGCCAGTACAGACACTGACAGAGAAACTTCCGATTCTTTGGCCACACTGAAAGAAGGAGGCCTCAGACCTGATGGTCCAGAAGCAATAAGTATGTGAAAATTTTTTCAAGAGCAGTTAAAAATATCCATTGATATTTCTGATGTGCATGGGAGATGCTGTATGAACAAAGCGTATTGTACGAGAGCTTCTAAAACTTGTATTCAGAAGCTGACAAAGAACTGCTGAGGCTAGGACTTGCTCCAGCTCATCAAATCATAATGATGTCCGACATCATCCATTTCAGTGGAGTTCTAAACCACAGAACTCCATTGCTAGAAAACCAATAAAGGCTTATACTCTCCTAATAATCTCCTACATCAGCCTTGGGTTAAAGCTACTCTTCAAGAGGCAAGTCACAAAATTGGTTCAGATCAACACAATGAACTTCTAAAATTTTACCTTTTCTTGCTATTATTTTTACACAAAATCATGGCATCCAATGGCACATACAGAAGTGAGTGTCTACATTTTTCTGTTGAGCTATATAACGATTTTGCTGAGCTTTTGCTAGTTTTGAGTCATATTCTATACCTGCATTATGAAAATTTTGGATCCACAAATCCAAATTAAATTTAGTGAAATTTGGCTTTTTTAATAGTTTTGAGGGATTGGAGAGACATTTTGTGTGACTACAAATATTGTCTGAGTTTTATAGTTGAAGAATAATAATCAATGTTTTCTGGAGAATCTAGTGGTGCAGAGGCAAAAAAATCTGAAAATATATATTGAAATTCTGATTACTTAAATTCCTCATCTCATCTAAATAACAGAGGAAAAAGAGGATGTTCAAGAAAAAAAAATACCAGGTCATCAACTTAATGATTCCACTTACAATCTTTATAAATTAGGCAAATGTTTGAGAAAAATTATTTTATTCACCCATCTATTGAAGTTCAAAATCCAAAGAGTCCAAAATACCTGAGAGAAAGGAAAATGTTCTTCAATTTAGCTAAAACATAAGAAATAAGAACCTGATTTCATCCATTGTTAATGGAAATACGCAAGCTTTGTCTCAGGTAAGAATCTACTTTCAAGGCAACTGTTTTTCAAATAAATGTTCATAGATGATTTAAAGTAGAGAATAAGAATTTCGACTACCTCCGAAGATGATAGTACTGGATTTATAGGAATTATTAGTATAAGATATTGTATCTCAGAAAGGTGAATATTATTTAAAATATTTTTGTCTGTCTCATAAGATTCATACTTGGTAGCTATGTGCCACTAGAGCTAGAAAATATATGATGTCTTTTTCTTGGGATGTTATAGTCCCTCAAGTAGAAAACAAATTTTACCCTCCACAGTACTGTGTCAATTTATTGTTTAGTCAATTAAACAATATATTGTTTTAATAGAACTGCTGTGAATTTTCAGATTTCACCAGTGACATTCCTGTTGTCCCATGAGTCCTCAAAGGTAACGAGAGGAAAATTATTGTTAATTTAATAACAGGGGAAAAAAGCTGTTTAATGAAGTTTTCAAACTTCATATTTTATTCATATTTACTTCATAGTCACAAATAATTTTGATGTAGAATACACTGAAATACTTCATGAATTAATTTCCTGGTTTTAGATACATTTCATAATAGATAATTTCACTTTTACACTCAGTTATTAGAATTGTAAATCAGCAAACACAGTACACAACACAGTACAGTAAACAACAACAACCAAAGCAAAAACCCCCCTGCATTCTGGTGATTGATACTGTAATTTTTTCAATAGAGGCCTCCGGCACTTTCAATTATACCCCACTCCCCTAGCATTTCATTTCCAGTATGTCAAGAATATAAACAGGTGAGAGGCAAAGTTCTCTCGCCTCAAGTAGAAGAGCTAAGTGGAGTGTACCACATGTTCTGTACTCTCAAAAAATCTCTGAACTATTGACAAAGTTACACAGTCAGAAAAGGGTAGCACCATCTACTCAAACTCATATGTGAAGAACAAGAGGACCAGAAGAGAATTGAATTGAATACCCCCAAGAAGGGTATGGTGTTGTCCCAAAAACATGGTTCTGTCACCCAGCTTGGAAAGANAAAAAAAAAAAAAAAAAAAAAGCCAAATTTAGCACACAGAGAGATGGGATACTGTTTGTTACAGAGTTGCACAAGCCTGGATGCTGGAATAAAGCCAGCATGCCAGAAAGAAAAGTAGCAGCCGTTGTATACAAAACCTTATCACTACACTCACACCCTAAAAAGCCAATTGGTTACATATTTGCATACTGGCTATGTAACCGCTTTAGCATATAGTGAGCAACCTTCAGCTAAAGGACACTTTATCCAACAGTCGCGAGATTTGTGTTAAAGCAAGACTCAACTAATTGTGTGGGCTTCAAAATGTCTAAAGCTCTAAGGCCAGTCCCTCTGTTTTGCAAGTCACTCTTTGTTAGATGAGTGGACCGACCTAAAACTGAAAGGATTTATACATATTTAGATTAGCAACTCCTGGCAGGATTCATTCTTTTAAGTGATAATGACAAGGAGGGGACCTGGGAGAAAGAGATCATGCCAGAAGACTTTGTGGGATGGTTGCCATGGTCTTTCACTCTAAATGTGCTTATTGTCCCTCTTAACTACTAGTCCTTGACCACTCAAATGAAATGCCCTATTAAATTAAAAAATGATTGTGAGAATAAAATAAGACAAAACAATTTATTCCCTCAATACTATGACGGAATTTTTGTAAACTACATTTGAATTCCCAACAGCAAATTTCACATTTCAAATGCTGAAGATGCTTTCCTGTCAGCAGCAGTTACCTTCCCATGATTAACATCCATTAGCAGACTGGGGAAAAAAACTTACTTCACTTTCATTATATCGGAGATGTAGTTGAAGCAAAGTCTGCCATTTCACTGGTGCATCTAGCGTTATTTTAGAGGTGCCAAACAACAGTGGATTCAGCCATTTCTCTTCTTCCAAATCTTCACCACACTCGTCCTAGAAATATTGCATACATGCTGAAACCTTGTCTCATCCTCTGGCTGACAGAAAAGAAGTTGCTGTAGTGTGTTGCTGCTCATACTCTTCTCTCTTACTGCTGACAGAAACTTGCTATGACTTCAGTGAAATGGCTTAGAGTTTCCACATCTGGAAACCTAGAGCTGTTCAAGTCAGATGGTGTCAAATTTTTTGAGAAGCTGAACATATGATCAATGTAGGATTGCGCTGCCCTCCTTTTATCAGTGATGTTACAGATGGTTGTGATTAGGTCATACGCGCCTTTCTCCTCTCTGAATACGCCCTTTAACTTCATGCGAACCTTCATCATATGGACAAGGACTTTGTTCTTAGGCAGAATCTGGAAGATGTTATGATTGTAATAACACTTTGTTATGCTGTCTTTTCTTTGCTGAGGGCAAAAAGATTACCTCTGTCCCCTTATTTTTCTGGCTTTCCTGACATCAGTGCAAACTTCTCACATGAGATCAGCTCTGATCACCAATTGCTTTTATCAGTTTTCATAACACGTTAGCTACTGCTGTTCCACTTTTTAAGAATAAGCACATACTTGGTTCCTCTTACTCAACTAATAGCTTTTGCTCTGTTCTCTTTTTGTCATAACCCTATGTGGCGAATAGCTCTGATGAAGCATGTGGACTGATGCATTCAGCAAGATGTTTAATATTAGTAGCTTTAAACTCTGAGACCATGCTAAGGCCTACAGCCTGTTGTAGATTTGCAAATTAGCTGGTTCACTATATATGCCATTAAACTACTGTACCAGATTCTGATCTCATCCTACTTATTGGTAGGTCATGACCCTGTCATTTCAGTAGGCAGAAGAAATAGATAGCTCTTCAAAATGAGAAAGCTGCATGTAGATATTATTTTTCCAAAAAAATTAAATTTGGCTGCCCTTTCCCTTTCTGAATCACAGGGATCTGAGCCATTGTTATGGCCTGCTGGTATGGTTGTATTATCTTGTATTATTCATAATTTCGGCAGTCGAATCCTTCTGACTATTGATTCAAGTAGTGTAGGTAGTTGGATGAAGATATATGCACAATGTGGCTGGTGGCATATAACTCCTAACGACCAACCAGCTCTTCAGGTTTTGTCTAAGTTGTGTCCTCCAACAAACCAACTTGGTTTGTGCAATTAGCAAAGCTCATAACTGTCATAGCTAACAACCATGAGCATATTCCTGTGTAATAATACAAGAGAACCTGATGCTCCAGTCTCATCACTGCAATTTCTGCTTGCCAGCTTCAATACAGTCAGATTAAACTACTAAATTAAATAATCAGGAGGCATTTACCCCATAGAAGAAAATGATCCCACATCTATGGCCAAAGAGAGTGATTCTGGGTGGAGGCGAATGTTGTCAAAGCCTGGGAATAGCAGAACTGCAGGGCTGTTGATAGGAGAATAGAGATCACTCAAGCACACATTATGCATGTTTTGTCCCTTCCTACTATCTCATTACTACTTTCTAGCATTGTCTATTTACAGCTAACTCCTTTGTGGGAACACCTTGAATTTCTAGGCTGTACCTAGCTGCCGTAACCCAGTAATTATGATATGGGATACACTACTCCTAGCAGAAGCCTTAGAGTGTGAATTGTCAACATTTACTTAATGTCAGTAGTGATGCAGAAAACAAACAAATGTTTAATAAATTTTATTTCATTCTGTACTTGTAAACAAGTAGGATATTTTATTTGCATTCTTCATGAATGATGAACTACTTTCTAAACCATTAGTAAATGAAGAAATATGTCTAACAGGAATAAAAAAAAATAAATTGTGAAACCTAAATAACATGAGCACAGCAGCGTTCGTTTTGTTGTGGGGTTTTTTTAAGAGACATCCTATCACACTCATAGCCCAATTATTTTAATTTGTAATTAATCTTGGAACATCAGGAATATTTCACAGATCTGGAAGAGCCTTACACTGAAGGGAAAAAAAAAAAGAAAAGAAAAACAACAAGAAAAAAAAAGAATGACTGATTCTGAGTTGAATTCAGAAAAAAATTAAATGAGAACTTTGACAGAGAGGTTCAACATTTATGTTAATTACTTATAAAGTGATGCAGTAGAACTCGAATGGCTTTGGTGAGAGGAATAAAACAGAATCCCCAGCAGAGGTAGCCGGTGGTGTTTCTCTTGCTTTCCCTTTCCCTCACAGCTGGCTACCTGCATTTCAAAGGCCAGGTGTCCTCCTGGCTTGTACCAACACAAGTAGTGAGTGACCCACCCAACATATATCTTCAGGTCTTGTGATATGTTTTTGTTAAGCATGGTTGTTTGGATTCATTATAGGTGTAACTGAAATAAATTTAAAGGGATATGATATCTGAGAAGGCATATTAGTTGATTTAATAGTCTCTTTTGGGCTTTAAACTCAATGTTATGAGGCTATGATTGTTTTCTTATGACCCATGTGGAAGGAATTTAACCTGTTCCTACAAACTGAAAGTATCTCTTATGGATAGTCCTGGTCATACTCAACACTTTCCAGTGGAGTATGCAAGATGACTGAAGTATTCTATTTTCTTGCAAGAAGATATTTCTGTTCTCATTTTACATGCATACCATAGACAAACAAATGAACCTGCAGAAGAACTCGATAAAAATAAATTAAGCATAACCAAGAGTTATTAATACGTCTGTGTGAAACTTGATCAAAGCCACATTACAGTAATGGTACCTGTCTGTCATTGTAAATACACTGATTTAAGATATTTGAATTCTTATTTACCATTGCATTCACATTTTTTAAAAGCCTCTCGTTCTTTTTAGTTTTAACAGTGTATTTACAGTTAGATTTATGGAAGCAGAAATGTTTACCTTAATTTATATTGTCTAGATTCTATTTGTGATATTACATCGTAGTCAGTTTTTTAATTGAGTTAAAATAAATCATCTGCTTTTACTTCTTTTTAAATACATCTAGTGTTTTCAGGCCCAGGAAAATGCATTCTTGCATGCCTGCAATTCTGTTCAACCAACAGGCAATAAAAGAGTGGGAAAAAAAAAAAGAGGTCTTTCTCCTAGACAATAACTAGAGAAGTCAGATATTTGTGTGACCTTATTCTCTTAGCTAACCAGGGCTTTTACATGGAGGAGGTCAAATGGTCTGTAACCAGATGTAACTTTCTTCTCGATGTAGGGCTCAGACTACATTACACTCTGAGAGAAAACGCCTCAGCGACATGGAAATGCTTTTCATAGGAGAAGCAAGTAGAAGGTTAAGATGACCGGGTGACTGGGAGCTACGTGTGGTGAATCTGAGAGGAGCCAGGAGTTTCTGAGATCTCTCAACTGTCCCTTCAGTGGTTGCCTTACTGAAAAACAGAATAAGCAAAGAGGACAATCTGTGAAAAATTCTGCAGGGGACTACAAGGGTTACTCACGCCTCCTGCCTGACTGTTGCTGTGAATTTTTGCATAGTGAATTGTGACAGAATAAACTGTCACATGGGAAGCAAATCTCTACAGCTGATTTCAGTTAGCCCCTAATCCTTCCAGAAATTGCTCGGAGTGGGAGAGGCTGGAGGAAAGGGTTGGAGGATGCAGCAGCAATACTTAAAGATCCAGATTTTTCTGAGAGGAAGAGAAGCAATTTGTGAAGAAAATTTTTTTTTTAAAAAAGCGTATTAATGAAGGTCCAAGAAGAAATTTGCTCTAAGTGCTGTATGAAAACCTTGTTAAAATAAAGCCCCAAAAGAACACAGTTTGAGGACGTCTCCATAGGAGTCTTTGTTTGTGAAGGAGTAAGAGAACCTACAAGAAAAACTAAAAGGGTGCAAACTACATGTTGACCATCCTCTTCTAAGAGGTTTGACATTTTTTTCCAGGTTCTCCTAGCATTAGTCAATATATCAGTCTAATTCAGGTGATGTAACTAGCCTGAGAAATATTGAAATATTACCTGTCAATCTAAAAGTAGAAAAAAATATGGAACTGAGAGAATATAATTTTATCTATGTTAAAACACAGCTTGGCATTGCTAGAGATCAAGCAAAGGACTAGCAAATTATTTATTTTTTCATTTTTGGCAGTTTGTGGTAAACGTGTTTACAATGTGCCGCCGATATATCCTTATTCTATTTAAGGTTCAGAATGTATCCATTTGTTATTAGAATTTTCCTTCTATATGATAGCTACTTAAAAAGTTGCTTCCCAGTCATTTAGAGCGTACTGTATTACATACAACAACAATTCATGGCATAATTTTTAATACTTGTCACAAAGCTTCTGAAATTATATAATTCTAGATTCACTTTTACAGCTGCTCAGAAGATACCACGGGCAAAACCATGAAGAAACGTTTTATGATTGAAAGCGAATAATGACTCCTCAACATAAATACCTCCATAAATGAGAAATAAAAAATATAAACTAATCTGTACTATGCCCACATAATATTTCTGTAGTATTCTCTTAGTATAATTGATTAGAACAATTTTTTAAAAACCTTTCTAAGTATTCTGAATTTAACAAGTGAGATTTACAGCTACTCCTGCCTGTAGAGCCAATCTTATACGAAGCTGAAATACTTCACTTAATAAAAAACAACAACTATTGCGCATGTCAAGCAAAAGAAAGCATAAAGATGTTTAAAGGTTTTAATGGATTTCTTGAAAGTAGTAGTATATCAAACGCTAAAAATTGTAAATATGTTTGGAAACAGCAAAGATTTGTTAAAAACACATCATATTTTTCTCTTTTCTACAACTACTAGCATTAGAAACTCTGTTATCTTTTACAAAATGTCCAGACTTATTTCCTGAATTGATCAGCTTTTTATATTTCAAACATTTAGCAAATACAATTATTCTTTCATGTTAATTTAAGAAACCTTATGAATATGTTATGTTGAATTAATGAAATTTTTGTATGTTTAAGTAGAATAACTTTTTTTTTCATTAAATCATTACTTCCACAGTTTTGCAAGACACTCAGACTTTCATTACTAATACCAAAGTGTTGCCTAAATTTTTATCACAATTTTTCTCAGTCTCTCACACAAGAACAAACAAACCCCCAAAACAAACAAACAAACAAACAAACAAACAAACCCCAACTATTGTCATACAATTTAAAGTTTCAGTACTTTTGGAAACTTTCTACTTAATGTTTAGTAATTAAACTTCTCTCTCTGACTTCCATTACACAGTATGAATTTCCCCACTCTTTACAAACGTATACTTCACATATGATACTATTAACCATTTCTTCCGTATTGTGATTGTAAATGTTTCTTCAACATCTTTCCCATATTCATTATATTTTTAGCTTTCTAAAATCTATCCAATTATACAAATTCTTCTTTTGTCATATTTATGAATAATGGTGAATTATTTTGCGTAATATACAAACCAGAGAACTCCATAATTGTGTAATTTTCTCAAATTTACTGCTTAATGGTGTTTGTATGGCTCTTGGTAATCATGTCCTAAATTGCTTCCTCATATTGTCTAAAATATTTTTAGAGATGGTCAAAATTAACCACAAGGTTTTTTTTTAATTTTTGAGGTTTTATTCAAACTTACTATTTGTTTGTTGATTAAATTGTTTTCTATTTACTGTACCCATCATTCAATTAATTTTTTTCTTTCTGTTGCCTTATTTCTCTTTAAACTAAATTATTTGAAGGTGATATCCATATATAGACAAAACGTGGTGATATCTAAGTTCTTATTAACATAGATTTGGGATAACTATGTTAATGAACAGGAGAGCCTTGAATGAGCTATATAAGACAACTAAACTGAGCAACAGAATTATTCTTTATGTTGTTACAGTTTTTCTCAGGATTCGAGGGTGCCCATTGTTCGTTGGCTGGTTTGCAAGGGAGATATATGGGACAGTATCCCATCTAACTGAACAGGAACAAAATAGGAATTGCACAGCTACTTCTTTTGAGTAACTTTAACTCCTTGCAGTAAGCAGAGGCTTGTGACATCTCTCTGTTTCATTCCACCAGAAACCACAATGCAAAACCCAAACCACTAAGCTTTCACTTCTTTTTAGTTCAGTGAAAGAAATATCAAGTAATACCTTTCTACTTTTTTCAGTATTTTTGTAAGACAAATAGAACTGAATTGTCATTGTCTGGTTCCTTTAATTCTTCGTATATTTTAAACATATTCACTGTTCTGCTATAATAATGAGTCGTTCTGCTTTCCTTACTGTCTTTGTTTATTTTCCTTTTCTTTTTCTTCTGTTTGCCATATTGTGTGTAGTAAAATGCATATAATTTTTACTGTTGCTTTTTTATTATTCCAGGCTACTTTGTGTCTTTAAGCAACAAAAATATTTCTTCAATTATATGTCCTGAAGAATAAGCAAACTTATTTTTAACAAGCAAAAGTATTTTAAAGAGTTTGCAGTATCCATTTCCACTTTTTCCTGACTTTTAAAATGTTTCTCAGTGAATTTTCTGTCCTTGACAAGCTATTCTTTTCAAAATCCCAACTGTATATAATAAATCCGTGGCATACTCTGTTTGCATACATTGTCCTGTACTGAATATAACATAAAATAGATCATGATAGAGGTCTTGTATAAATACACATCCACTTGCTAAAACTCAATTTTTTTGTTTAAAATCGGTCTTTTTATTTTAGAAGTTCCTATGACAAGCACATATTGCTGGAATGAAATCTCTGCAGCATTATAGGAAATTTTACATACATAGGCTAGCTTTCCTTTTGGTCTTTTCTCACTTATTCTGTACTGGTGCTTAGAGAGCACTCATAAGATTCCTATACGATCTGCTCCCGAGTTATCAAGTGTTCAGAGATCTGTGGATTTTTTTTTTCCTTCCTAGTTGTTCGTCATTGCTTCTGCTTTTGAGGGAAGGACCAAAGAATTTAAGCAAGGGGGAACCTCTGTCCTTTTTTAATATTAGTCTATGTTATTAGCTGCCCTGTTGCATGCCACCAAAAATACAGAAATTATGTATAAACCCATTACATAGGCATGATATTTGCTAGAATGATCAGGTGTTTTATTAGTTGAGACACACATTTTAATTGTCATCTTCAGGTTTCAGTGCTGAGATAATCAGGAGCAATTAACAACCACTGAGATCAGAGACTTTTTTTTTTAATTAGATCCTTCTTTCTGGTGCATATTTACGTAACAGCTTAACTCAGAAAGTGTGCAGTCATCTTGTGCAGCTGGCCCATCATATTGTCCTTCAGAAGCTGAAGTTTACATGAAGCATAATGAGTTTTTCTGGACTTCTTGCAGGAAAAAAAGGCGTGACTTCTAATTAAATTGTGTGAGAGTGGGTTTCTGTTTTGTTTTCTTTTTTAATGCCTGCTAAAAAGCAGTGGGCTTGATTGTCTCTATATTTGCTATTGTGCAGATCAGAAATTATTATAAATCCAGGGGTACAACACTGAGTAATGGCTTTTCTAATCAAGCCCCTGCTTGGTTACTGCATCCCAGTATTCGTGTTCCCAGAGATGCGAGTTACTGGTGCACAGTATACAGTGAACAAATGTCATTATAATGCTTCAAATTTTATTCTTAGTTTAAGTGCCTAAGTTTATGTACCTCTCATTTGCCAGTCCATGGATGTACTCCTAGTTTTTTGACCTGGAGGTGAAATTTGTCTTTTAGTGAATGATAAAGACCTGAAAGTTGCACAAAAGAAGTTGTATCTCATTAAATTTTGCAGAAGGCTTTCAGACTCTGTAGTGGAACACTGCTGCTGATGGTTTTATCCCCAAAATAAAATATATTATTTGACAACACCTTCTTATGCATTGTTGAATTTCAAAGATGGAAGCCTTTGTCCTCTAAAATGACCATGTCTCCAAAGGTAAAAATAAGGTAGATCAAATTTCAGTCTCTGCCCAGGAAATGTTCAGAGATCTCTCTCTCTGCCCAGCCTTTTCCTTGTCCTCCAGGGGTATCTTAGATTCAGCATAAAGTACTTATATTTTACAAAAGAGAAGTAAAATGACATAATCCTTAGATTTTCTATCAAAAATGTTGTGGAGAGAGATTCCTAGAGTGCTAAAAATAGGTTAGGAGTTTTGCAAAAAATAAAAGAACATTAAAGTCAAAAAAAAAAAAAAAATCAGGAGTATTGTGGCAAGATATTATTTAAATGTACTGTTTAATTTTGCTTTATCTGGGTAAGGTATAAGGTACCATATATGTATATAACACTACTATATATATGACGAATATATAATATTATATGTTGTTATATAGTAATATATAACTACTATAAGGTAGTGTTAAAACAATCTCTTCAGACTTCCTGTAAAAGTAAGAATGTCAGTTATTTCAGTTGAAATATCTGTACTACTTGCCTGGAATAGTGATGGAGGATGTCAAAGGGCATTCCTAAAGCTCAAACAAGCATTAATAACACCTTCAATATTCTTGCACACAGATTTAAACTCTTTATTTGAAATCTTTATGGAAGCCAGAAAACTTGGTCTTGGAACATTTTTACTCAGACCCTGGAGGGTGAAGAGGAGATCATTACCCATACTCCTCGTCTGCTGACTTAAATGGAATTAAATTATGTAGTCTTTAAAGCAACAGAAGCACCGTTCACGGTCATGGCCCTCCAGCAGTATGACCCTTCTTTCTCTGAGCTCTAGTTATTGACAATGCCAGTATGAGACCCACAGCTTAGACTCCACCTTCTTTCCTCATTACAAATGACCTTTGTAGTCATGGTCCCTCCACATTTTTGATAGAGATACCACACAGCAAACTTCCCTGTGTAAAAAAGAAGAAGAAGAAAACACAACATTCGCAGAAAGTGTGGTTGGAAGTCATCCCTACATGTCAGTCAGACTACAGCAGCCATTTCTAGTTCTGTACCCAACCCATATACAACACACTGAACAGTCTCCTGCAAAAGCTTCCAGTTTAAAATATAAGGAAAAGATTAAAAATGCAGATTTGAGACTATCAATTTGTTTTCTTTCAGGTTATAAAAAAACTTGTTTCTGTGAAAATACTCACTGAGCTGTTCTGCATTCATCAGTGTTTCTGTTGGGTAAATACAGATGAAGCTCTTCTTTTGTCTTTGTGTTTAAATTTCAAACACATAAACAGGGCAGTAAGAAAACTCTGTATTTTCAAAAGACTGGCTACAAGATTGTGCCTCCATGGGTTTTATTCTTGTACCTTTCACACACAGAAAAATCAGAAAATCCACTTACTCCTAAAAACGTCCCTGATCTTAGAGACTCAGTGACCAGCTTCATCGAAGCAAAATTTACCCACAAAAGCCTGGTGGCACCTACTAAATCAGAAGTCAGACTTTGACTAATTTTAAGTAATTTAAGCTGGCATTTTTATATTTTCTAGTGTCTTCAAGGTCTTCCTTTTTGTTCATCAACCCAAAACACCTTGACCGAGTTGTCTACAGTACCAAGCAGCTAATATTTGAGCTGACATTGATGGGAGATATAGACATTCCAGACTTGCTAATTCAATCTTGCACAGGATATTTTAAAATTTTAAAAACATAACAACATTTTTTAAAATTTTGTTTGAATTTCCACTCACATGATTGTGAAAATGAGCTCTCCAAACTGTAAATTGACACAATACTGAGGATTTTACAAACAGGTATCCTAGATTTTTAAGAAATAATTTCTCTTGGGTTGAAACCTCTAAGTCTAATCATGAACTTTTACATGAAGCACTGTTAAACCAAACAGAAATCAAGCTGCTAACAGGAACTTCTAGGTCTTCTAGGACTGTGAAGAGACCACACAACAGACACTAGAAGCAAGTACAATATTTACAACATGAATTATTAGGAGGCTACATTACTTGTGTGGTTTTCAAGGCTCTCAATTCCTGTTGAGTCTGCTTAGGATTTAAAAACATTGGAAGGGGCCTCCTATCACTCATCTTCATGTAATGCACAGTTACTACCTGAGGTTTAATTTCTAACTATACTCAAGCTAGCATACTGGGCTGTACCCTGACATCTTTTCCCACAAATGTTAACTTCTCACTAGTTTACTTGTATTTTAAAACTACAGCAGTCATCTTCTGAAAAATCCCTTTCTCCCTGCATTCTGACTTCTCAAAATAAAAAGCAAATTTACTTTTCTATAAGACTTTTTACACATTCTCTGATTTCTTATGCCCCAAAGAATAGAGGTGCTCTGGTATTATCTAAGAAGCACTGTATGAAACACATTTCAACTGAGCAGATGCAGCTTCCATCAGCTGCATATCTGCTCTAAGATAACGTTTACAATGACATCTGTCCTTGACAGTATGCCATAAACAAATCATATTCATTAGTACTTGCAACCATTCATATACTCCTCCCACTGCCTCTACTCAACAAGATATTTGCTAAATCCAGAGGAGTCTGGATTTAAAGTCTTTCCTACTTTTTGTTTGCCATCTGCATTAAGATACACACCAGAAAACAGCAGCTATTTCCAATGTTGTTTTGTAGTTGTAGTGAGGAATTTGTTTTATCACTAATGGAAGAGGCTTTGTATGGAAAATAAGCCTTACATTACTATGTGCTTCAAACTGTAAAAAGTGCTTGAGAACTGTTTTGTTAACATTGCACACTGGCAGAAACTCAGGCTTTCAAAACAAGACACAAAAGTAAACAAACCATGTAAGAAGTATAGCCTAAATATAATAGACCTATTGCCATACTTAAGAGCCTTTTTTTGCCACTACATATAAGGATATAACTGTGAAATTCCCTTTAATGCTAATTTGAGACTATTGAATGTCTTGCTGTATAGTTCCAAAGTTGAATCTCCAAATACTGTGCTAATAATATACCCAAAGATCCATATCTTCTGATTGTATTGAACTGTTTTCTGCAATTAAATGGTTTCCCTTAAGAAATCGTAAAGCCTCTGAAGTGAGAGATGCTTTTATAGGATGCATATAGTGTGAGGGAATCTCAAATATTTAATGTCAGAAAGAGGACCTCATTACAGTCAGAGCTTGGGCTGAGCATCTTGTGCCTTAGAAAAAAATATCCTGAAATTCTCCCAGATTTTTAACAACAGCGCTCAAACTTGCAGGAGAAGGTTAAAAAATCTGAACACCTTAATCATGAAATGTTATAGTTTTCTATAGAAGACGAGCCTGAAGTAATAGGAGCACTTACTGTAGAAAATGTTGTTATATTTCATTTTCTGAAATCTCGTGATGTCCCATTGATGGGGGAGGGTAGGAAAGCCTGTATAGCAATAGTGCACAAGGAAAGTGATGTGTTTGCTAAGCTGATCAATAGCATGATTAACTTGGCCAAGCAAAAGACTGATCAATCTTACTATTGATCAGCTTAGCAAACGTATTAGTGTGCCTGCATAGTATGGCTACACTGTGTCTATTAGTGTTTCATCAGGATGTACATGCATTGAGTTATTCAAATGAACTTGCAACGGATGTGTGCTGTTTGTCCAGAACCAAAGCAGAGATAAATTGATTACGGTCTCTTGCATAGAAGGCAGAAAACTGATATTAGATTTATACATTTAAAAAGTAGTTTATTTAAACATAGAATGAAAAATAAATCTCCCCTTATCACTTTTTTTATTTTTACTGAATCTATGACAGATAGCTGTGTTTCTTAAAGCAGTTCAGTGCCTATTTTGACTTTTTGGAAAACATACTTTAGTTCAACAAAGACATACAAAATAGCAGTAATGTTCCAGTAATATTCCCCAACCTCTGAAACGTGTCAGATATTTCTCTAATGGCGATGTAGCCTTAAAAGCCACGTTTTAAAAACTGATGAAGCCTATGGATAAAAAGAAAATTTGAACTGGGATTGTATAAGTGAGTTGGTGTTATCCAGCTGGATTCAGATCTAATCAATCAGCTCTTGTTCAAGGTTAGATGTCTTTGAAGATTCATTTCTTAAAGCAACTCAAGTATTTGTTTGCTGCTAAAAAAAGGATTCAAAAAGTTTTGTGTTTTAGAGGTTAAATTTTAAAGACGTTGTAGGACCTTTTTTATGTATTTCCATAACTGGAAGGTTTTATAGTTTTAGACATGCTATATACCCTGCTGATTATCAGTCTTTCTTGTTATCTCTCTTTTGTCTTTCAGTTTGTCTATCTTTTTCTGTATAAATTCAGTCTGGATTCAGTAAAATTAAATAAAGAGTGATTTTTTTTCTTTCAATGTCTTGGTTATAGAGAACTTGAAGTAACTCAGAAAGATGTTGCATTTTCATAACTCTCTGTCCTTCGTTTCTTTTCAGCAGTTACCATGTATTACGTCCAGGACTAGGTTTGGAAAGGTATATAGATAACTGCAGAGAAATTCACATCATTAAGGTTTAGTTATGGTTTTAAAAGTCACATTTCTTCTCTGAACATCTGAGGACAGGATAGGATCTGTGATTTTGTAACAAGCTAATAATTGTGATTAGTAGCAATGCTTAAAGACACTCACATGGTATCTGAAAATCTGAAGTAATTTCACTGATTCTAATTCAGAACAAATATTTATTTCCACATGTAAATCCCAGAGTAAAGCTTCCTGGCAAGAGGTGTACCATGAAGAGTACAGTACAATTCCACAAGAACTCATAACCGAAGTGCAGCACAGAACAAAAGAGGATGGTGACAAGGAGGTATATTCAGGCTAGGTAGTAGACACAGCAGTCCAGCATATCATCTGCCAGTCAGTTTTTCTGGACAAATGTATATTAACAGTAGGCTAAATTCTAACATGGCCCTTTGTCCATTTTTTTCTGTAGGATTGTGTGAGGTAACATAATCACCCTCATGGAGGACAGAAAAGATGCAATGTGCAAATACCTCTGAGATGTGGCTTTTCTTGGTCCTATAAGATTGTGTTATTGTGCATGAAAACCAAGTTTATTGTCTTCAAAGAAGTCACCTGATGTTTTTCCCATCTGAGTCTTGCCTTTAACCTTCTGCATCAGAGAGCAAATCCATTATGTCTCTTAAGGTTTCTATTATGGACTTACACTAACTCCCTTCACATGTTTGAAACATATTTTTCTGGTAAGGATACCTATTGGTCTGTACCTTAGAATTTCAATACCTTATTTGGGAGATATGGAAACATATTTTAAAGCTTTTCTTTTCAGTTTCGCTGTTGGTCACATGTGGTGTTTACATTTACATGTATCCTGAACAACCCATCCACATTTCCATTATTTCTTTCTAGCTGGTACTTTATTTCAACTTCTTTAAAGTCAGAGTGTGGCAGACTTGCCATCCATCATTGTCTAAGAGCTCTTAATTTGGCTACACAGAGTGTGAAAA
Organism: Pampusana beccarii; assembly: GCA_013399365.1. Classification (NCBI taxonomy): domain Eukaryota; kingdom Metazoa; phylum Chordata; class Aves; order Columbiformes; family Columbidae; genus Pampusana; species Pampusana beccarii. Next base: position 143,398 of record VWYH01002916.1, on the reverse strand, counting down.
CAGGTTAGAATGCCATACTAAGTCACAAATATAGGATCAGACAAGCCTTTGCTAAGTCTCTCAGTAATTATTCGAGCTCTTTAAAACCTGCTGGCTTCAGTTTGAATGAGATCAGGTGAAAATTACTGGTGCTCAGCTTGTACATTTTCAAGACCTCTAGCTTTCACATCACATTGTGAATCAGCGTGAAACCAAAAATGCGGGTGAGATGCTTTGAATGTCTGAAAGATTTTCCATATTGTTACACAATACTCCCTCATAGCTTCAGAACAGATAGAAGACATTGACAGAAGCAGCAGCACAAATTAAGAAAATATGATGATTGTCAAAACCTGAAAGGGCAGAAACTGAGAAGCCACATGGACACAAAGAGCTACCTTACGTACCCATCCTATCTCCAAGTTGTACTGGAGGTTCAGCCACACTGCAAACTGTCCTAAGAGTTTAACGAAGGACATAATAAAAGGTCAACCACTTCTTCTGAAGTAGATGTTTCCTCATGCAAACTTGCAAACACCCACTGAGAGACTTGCTGTGATCCTTTCTGCCAGGAAGTGAAAGATAAAGTTTTTGACCATGAAGAGCACAGGTTAAAGAAATCCAATTCAGATTTGAATGCTTGAAGTCTGCTGTAATTGAAACCTGTCCTATCCTTCCCTCATGTTCTGACCCTTTGCTTCTGCTACTTGCTACAAATGCCTATGGTGATGCAAACCAAAGACAGCTTCCCATCTGGGTGAGAGCAATGCTAACCTAGGGAACATTCATCTGATTCTTTTCTTTTCTTTTTTTTTCGTTCTAGTGTAACCTTTACCATGGTAATTTTATTTTACCTTGAAGAAAATATAACATTTTTGTCGTATTCATGGACTGTTCAAAATATTATGGTGCTATATCAAACAACCTGCCGTTTAAACATTGACTTCTTAATTCAGAGCACTTGAACAGTGACACTTTTCTCATCATGTGGCAGACGTGAAGTCCAGTTCTTGAAAGTTTTCAGCAGGCATGTTTGCATGGATGGATAAAAACAGAGCCAGCTTCAATCTGCCCATTTTCAGCTTTGCCAGACAAAAGTCAACTCTGGTCCAGAAAAGAAGCATTAGCACAGAGCAATCTAAGCCACATGTCTCATCTTTCAGCAGAGCATATTAGCTTGGCCCCAGTGACTCTTGAACGCATCTGTAGGTTATACTAAATTCAATGGGCAGATTCAGGTGATTATCTTCCATTAAAATATTAAACGGTTTAGCTCTGATTTAGCTGTTCCATTCTCTATATTTTTTAAAGCTTTTATCTTTTCTTCAAAGATTTTTTTTCCCTATTGAGGTTCATTTTGCTATTGACATCACCTGGTAATAGACAAGAGAATAGAAAGAACTGGCAGTGAATTACATTGCTAAGCATCTACACTGAGTGAGTAGAAAACAGATGTCAAATGCTTACACCAACACAAACAGCTAGTGAGATCAATACTAAATTTCAGACTGAGTCTTATTTGTACCCACCTGACTTTTTTTAAAAGCACTAAAAATTATGTTGAAGATGGCTGGTTTTATGGGAACACCATAATATGAGTTAAGCCTCAGTGGCATAATTTAATGATTCTGATCTCCAGATGCTTTTTATGATATTTTCTGAAAAATTTTCCAGGTGACTACAAATGGTACATGATTGTATTAAAAAAACATTACTAGTGATATTACAATTCTCTTTCTTAGTTCCTTCAGTCTTTGTCAGTTTACTCTATACCTAGTGTTTAAAGACATGTAGTGGATTTTTAATATACAAAGAAATTCTAACCTTACTACTCAGTACTACTGAAATTTGATAAGGTTTTGTTTCCACCTTTTCCTAAAACACTTATGTAATTTTGTTTTTGCTTTCTGTTGAAAAATATTGGTACCCATGAGCTAGAACTCCTTCTTATCAATGCTCTGTCTGATACTGTAGCTGGTAGCACTTTTCTTTCCTCAAAGAGAAACAGGCTTATCGCTCACTTTCTTTTGTTAGTATCCAGGGTGAAATGAACTAAAGCTCTAGTCATCCTCACAGTGGTGATAAAACTTCATATGATCATGAAAAAAAAACAACCAACTATTTTCAATCATATTTACAGTTTTTTCTCACAGTTGTTACTCTGATGTCCTGCCACAGAAAGCATTTCTATTTTTATGTTCTACACATACCTTTCTCTTCCTTTTAAATAGAGCGCTGGGCTTTATAACGGCCCCTCATTCATCAGCTTCATAGACACCATTCCACATCATACACTTGATTCTGACTCAAGTGACTATGACTTCACCCCATCTGAAGTGGTCCTAACACTATATTTCTCCTCCGGTATCATTCCTATTATGGCTGGATAATCACTTTGGTTCAAGTAGAGATATGACATACCAGCATAAGGAATTTTCATTAGGTACAGATAAACTGTGACATATTGTGAACCAACCAAATACAACAAACCTGCAAAATCACAACTGGATTTTCCCCTACTTTTCTGTAACATTTGTATTTTGTCTATATAACTTCTGCTAACATAAATTCTTGCTACAAATTAATGTATCTTTGAGTATATTTGATAGCTGGAAACAACCTTCTGAGGTTCATCCATGAAAGGACAAGGATTTAACTCGTACACAAATGTGAATACAAATCACATTACACTAGCGAACTGTTAAGTTTGCTTAAGTAATCCCAACATATAGAGGATCAAAAAGGCTAGGACAATGATATTTACAAGAATATATAACAAGCTTGCTCTTGATACGGTTTATCTTAGTGTGTACAAGGCCGAAGCAAAATGTTAGTATGTGATACTATCCTGAATTTCATTATTCACGATATGGCAACTTGGTACCCATCTTATCTTTATTACACTCAAAAATTAGCATGTAGAAAGTGTGTACAATCTCATTTCCTGTCTCTAAAGATTATTTCTCTGCCTTTTTTTATCACTCATTAATATAAAAAACTATTGTTTGGGGTTTCCTTCTCATACTCCGCTTTATGCTGATTCAAGTGCATTGATTTTTCTTTAAACAATCACTTCAATTATATTGCATTGAAGCATACGGCTTCTGACTATACAACCAGCCAAACCAGTCGACTTCCTTCTGTCATTTTGTACTTCAATGTTTATATACAAAAAAAAATAAAATTGAAAAGACGAAAGATTCATTGTACTCTCCTCACACTCTTCTTCTACTCTTTACTGCCTTAAAACGTTGCCTCATACTACACATTCACATAGTCCCCAAGTAAACATGTACAGTCTAAACCGACGAAAAAAAAGATAAAATTGCCTCCACTTTGCTCCTGAAAAAGGCACAGATACCAAACCACCTAGCCGAGGTTCTTTAGAATCTTACCAGCAGTGCCAAGAACAGAACCCCAATTTTCTAAATATCTATTTTGTACCTTATACAGAATATTACCCAGAAACAAAGACTTATATTTTCATATAAGTATTATTATAACTGCCTAGTATATGTTTTTGGTAAACGTAACTCTGCCAAGCAAATAACATTTTTGGCATGCCTCAGTCTTAATGTGATTTTCTAAGTTAAAAAATCTGATTGATACATCTGTATTGACAAAGCCTTCTGAGAAACTCTATGGAACTCATTCCTCTGATGGGATTATTCAAGTTTTGTCTTTTACAATTTCAGATCAGCAGGTCATCCCATTAGAAAAAGTTAATCAGAGCAAACATAAATAAAACTTTTTTTTTGCAAGGAAAAGTGGTGGGTTTTGTACAACAAAAATGTCAGGTATCAGTCACTGAGCATAAGATGGTCAGACAGAACATGGTACACTGGGTGGTTCATACGTTCAGCTGTGCTTACTCCGAACTGGATGCAAAATCTATAAAAAGCAACTAATTTATGATAGTTAACTTGACATACTTGCACAAGTATAGCTATTTCTACCTGTGGTAACAAAATCTGCAATTGGGTGTCTGTCTGGAGGTAACCAAGGGTAGTAGGTAAGCACGGCATTTAGGAGCTTTGCTTGTCTGCTTTTGAAGTGTTTTGGATGATGCAATAGTTGATAAGAACGTACACTTTCCATGAAGCTTAGAAAGAATTCCTGAACATTCCTTTCTAATGCGACTGAATTATGAAATAACATATAGATTTTGATGGGTGACCATTAGAATAAGTTAAAATGCGGTTTAAGTTGCATGATTCACTGTTCTGGGTTTTTCCCCTGTTACTTTCTTGTACTTTATATGCAGTTAACAGAATTTTTGTACTGCCTTAAATCAGCTCATCTATCTGAAAATACTATATTTCGAATGCTAAAGACAAAACCCAAGAGTGCCTGCACTGAGAATATAAGCAGAACCAAGCCTGTATATCTTCTCAACTTTGTGGTGCTCTTTCATCTTGTACATAGCTGGGTAAATAATATACTTCTTTGTGCCTGTAGGCAACCATCTTGGAATTACGCAGTCTTGCCTTAGACCTGAGACCTTCCTCATGAAGAAAAGTTTTCCCAACTAGGCACTTACACTGGGACTATTACATTCACTGTCTCCGTACGGTAGTAAAAAGCTCTATTTATCTGAGCACATATGGGTTAGCTCTCAAGTATATACTTATCAGATGGGGCTTCCTTTCTTTAAACAGTCTGCATTATCAGCAGCTTGTATCCTGACTAAGTTTCTCTCCCTCACTGTTGTTTTCCTCTTTTCCTGCCCCTGACTATCAGCGTTGCTAACAAGTTGTTGACATCAACTACTAAATGGTTTTAAAATGCTACCAACCCCAGACATGTTAAGCCACATGTAAACAGTGTAAAAGTAGTGAACCCAGCACATAATTTGAGAAAAACTTATCTATTTGCACATGTGCTTCTGGGTATGTGCATCTATATATACATATATATGAACATTCACACAAATAAATGCAAATACATGTTTAGATGCACACACACAACCACACCCAGGCTCAAGTTAACAGAAACAATAAGTCAAGGGTATATAATTTTAACTCAAATTTACTACTTCCCTTACTCTAAGGCAAAGAAATATGTACTTTGATCACACAGAGTTGTCACCTAAAGTCATCATCTGGCTTTCAGTAATAATACAAGTTGCACTGATCTTGGCAGGGCAGCTGAACAGAGTAGTGAGGATCTACGTTCAGAGTGATGCACATGCTACCTCCACTAACCACTGGTTAGTTGAGGATTATTAGTCACGATAAGGACAACTAATGGGTATGTGGAGGGGGGCTGCTTGTGTCTTGGTGGGTGGAATCATGACAGAGCTGTCAGGAGACCCATAGTATAAGAACGAAAGCAGAGTCGTTTCAGGCAAATAGTTCATATAGCTGCTTTAATCTGTTCATGAAAGTCACTGCACATAACAGAGAGTGAAGTGCTTAAGCAGTGGCACCAGAAACTTCAGGGATTTGCTTAAAATTCAATGTGCATTTTCCTAACAATCCAGTACATGTCTTTAAAATTTCAATGCACATCCGTGGGTGAATGCATGTTTTTTAAAGCTCTGCTTCACATTGTCCTAAGGTTCTCCACAAATGGTATAAATGTTAATGAGATCTCTATAGTCCTACAAAAGAGGTCATTGAGCATTACGCTTCATGCAGCCATATCATTGGGTTTCAGGTTGTGCAGCGGTAAGCCTTAAGAGATTGCCATTGTAAAAAGAGAATTGACTGAAATACAAAAGGTCTGGAATTTGGTTGAAATCAAATTTCAAACAGTTCAGATGATTATCCAACACTCTTGTAAGTTAGTTTTCTGGGACAATTTTTTTATCCTTCCCCCACTTTGAGATGATTAAGTTCTCCAGATCTCTGTGAACCTGCTGCCGTCCAGAGTCCAGAGCATCTCTCATTTCTGCATATTATAGAGCTTGTTTCATGTGTGCTAGTAATGAAATATAGCTCAAAATATCTTTTCTGAGAATAGAAATTAAAGAAAAATGAGGAGCCTCTCCAGGTATCTTTAAAATTAATACCTGGATGTAAGCAAAACAATAGAGGCTATTTTCTTGGTGTGGAGAAAGTCAGATATGTACCAAAGTACTGAAAATTGTTGTTAGTTACATTGTGTTAATATGGGGAAGGGGGGATTATGGGGTGGAGGAGGGCATTTCTGGGGGAGAAAAAAAAAAAGAAAAAAATAGTCAACTAGTACAAGATAGTACAAAATATGTACTATCTGAGGGAAGCTTAAAACACTCCTCAGTAAAGACAGCCACTGGGAATTATCACAACTTCTGACAAGATGCATTACGGAAGTGATGGGAAATGGGAAAATTAGTCAAGGCTTCCTTTACAAGCATACCAGTTGGAAGGATGAAAGTAAACTGTAAGATGAAAATATTTCCAAATTCAAATTCTAAACTGAAATCGGGGGTGTGCAAGGAAAATACTAACATTCTTTGTGTAGCAGCAGCAGTAAATAATGTCCTATGTCCTCCTTATGCTTCCAGGAACACTTGCTGACACTTTCTGCATTTCAGAAATGTCTACTGGTTGGTATAGCAGACCTAAATAAAGGGTTCAACTAAGCACCAAGTTCCTGAGTTGCCGCATTTTACTTTGCTTGTATTAAAAAACGACATTTCAGGGCCTAGCCTCATCTTTAGAGATAACTCTTTTTTTTTTTTTTTTCTTACCTTTCTTTTATTTAATTTTGAATTATTTTTTTTTCTTCTCTCAGTCTTTTTTACACAAGCTGTATGCCACCTTTAGCAGCTGCCATTAGCAGTGCAATGCATTCAGAGATTTATTATGATGATATGAAGTGCAGTTCCTAAAATTGTTTTGCTTTAGAGTGTATGCAAACCATTTTGTTTCCCAAAATCCTTCCTGCTTCCATAGCCTGCCCAGCAATCAGTATGTCTTAGCAGTGTGGAAAAAAAAAGAAAAGCTCTGATAACGCTTGAGCAGCTGAAGCCCTCACATGAATAAAGCACTTAAGACGAAGACTGTATAATTAAGTGAAGACTTGCACTCAAGCCTCCCCTTGCAGCGAGGTGGTTATTAAGAGGAGGGAAGCCCACGATCATTACCCAGCAAAGAGTACGATGACTGGCTGCTCGGTGTCAGGCCTCCGGTGGCCAGCTTTGTCACCGTCGCGGAAAGGAGAGTTCACTTTCTGTCAAAACTGGCTTTGCCAAATGTTATCATTTTAAATGCCGTGAAAGAGAGGGAGCTGGGCCTAGGGGTATACACAGCCCCATATGCTGGTGACAGTGATACAAGTGTAATTCTAGACTATTAGAGTGACACATAAGATCATTTCTGCCCCAGAACATGAGACAGCTGAGGGGATTATGCAGGACAGGCTGTCACGCAATAAAATTTTCAGAAATCTGTTAACCCCAGCTCAGACCCAGTGAATATTTTATTGCTTAACACCGAGAAAAAGTATATTTATTAACTATAAAAAGATATAGCCGAGAGGCTGGGCAGATGAAAGGTTACAGGAAAATGAACACTCTTGATATCCTACTGTAAAAAGTAACAGCGTGATCTTGGAGCTAAGGAGAAGGAAAAATACCCTCACTGATTCATATTTGCATCTGAGATAGAAATCACAGATAAAAGATATGACAGTGAAATTAAAAAGCAGAATCCTATATGCTCCTGCAGTATACAGTGGTCGCCACGGCACATGGAGTATATCATTTGCAAACTGATGTTCAAAATTTCCTGAAGCCGATTAGGCTCAGGGACACCTAAGCAAGATAGCATGCCAAATGAAATGTGCATAAATTGGAGGCTTAAAGCATATTGCTTTCTGTTAGCTCAACTATATTCTTCCAGAAGAAAACACTGACTTTTTTCCAGAAATCTAGTAATACAGTGAAATAACAGCATTTTCCGTCTTGCAAGGAGCACATATTAGCCAAACCCTGATTAAAATTCATAGAAAGCAACACAAAGAATGCACAAGGAGCCTGACTATCAGGTTATTATTCAACCATTATATAATGTTTGCATTATCCCTCCACTAGCTATACAAAGGTATAAACATACATGCACAGAGTTAAATCTACTGTTTAAAGCTCTTTGTTTCATTTGATATGTAAGTACTTTTCACTGAAACTGGAGTTGTGGTCATACTCTGAGATTTCCATTCAACATTTAAATGTTCCTTGCTAGAAGGTGAGTATCAAAAGCAATTATTATGAAACTTTTTTTCTCATTAAGAGAGTAAAATATATAATAAATAATGATTATGACAAAGTATTAGTATGTCAGACGCTTCCTCCTAAATGAAAAAGTAAGACTAAGCATCTGTATAAGATTTCAGAAATCATTTAGGAAAAACCATTACTACGTGTATTATTAATATTTGTATTAAAATCACTCTAAAATTAGTCTACACAGTTTAATGTTAGTGTCTATGATTACAGGAGATAGCATTTGCCCAACAATGTCACAGAGGTCAGTAGAAAAAAACCAACGTTATATGCTTTTTAAAAACTCCCAACATCTGAATACTATGTCCAGGGTGTAAGAGGAGCCCATGGGGGTGCACTTGGAGAACAAAAGCAACCCTTCTGCTAATTGACTGAAAAATTAGCCAGGTCCCCCTGTGGGAAGCATACAAGACAGCAGCAGATGGAGACAGCTCGGACACCGCGGCAAAAAAAGCTCCTCAAAACCTGCTGTGAATCTGCCTGCAATTATGGGTCACAACACTTTTCCTGTTTAACAGAACACAAGCAAGACAAACAGAGGACGTGAAAGCTGGAAAGGTCATAAACTGACTGTAAATCTATTATTTTAGATGAGAAACAACTGAAGTTCCTTAAACTGTTCTAAGTTGTGTGTTATTTAATGAGGTAAGCTAAATAGCTCCTTGACAGTGGTGCTGTGAAAGGCTGTTTTGTGAGTAATTTGAAATAATTTGTTTATTCTCTGGCTTACTCTCTTTCCCCTTGTTTTGTTTGGTTTTTTTTATAGCCTACTTTTTCCATCATAAGAATTATGGTTAGTATATTGGTGATTCTGGCTTAATAGGTGGAGAGATGATTGAAAGGTAGACCGCCAATCCAACAATAAAAAAGGCCCTTTTGTCTGTTTGTGGGAAACAGATGTAGAAATGTTTACTTTTGATACCTGAACCTTTTATCACTGTCATTTCAGTCTTACTTTTAGCATAGTTTCTTTTACTTCTAAAATTCTTTAATTATCATTTCTATGATTCAACTCCAGTTACAACAATACCACAAATATAAAAATGAGGAGTCTACTTCATCACTTTCACGTACAAAACTGATTAAATTATTGGTTTGGTCTGAAATATTGATTTCTTTTTTTTCTAGAAGTACAAAAAATGCTTTCTGAAAGAATTTAAATGAGTTGTATGTATTTGTATCATTTCATTCAAAGATATTTTATTTTCTTGATGCATTCTAAAGATCAAGTCCTCTACTTGTTTCTTATTTCTTAAGGAGTATCATCATTATGATTCAAAGAGACAAAATTATGATGAGAGAAGATTGTAAGGGATTAACCATTCATAAAATCGAAATGGGAAGACATTCATAGTCAATCATTATGAATAATCGATTCAAAATAAATACAATACTGAGCATTGTAATGAATAAGACAATGTAAACAGCTGGCTTAAAGTGCATAAGCAAAATATGTCATTTTATTTCACATTATTTTCCTTCTGTTTCCTTATATGATGTTGCCATCCAAACTAATATGCAGTGTCATTACCATTCTCTATTTTTTGAATCCCAACACCTTCCACAACAGACCAGGGATTACATCTAGGCCCTGTTGAAATTAACGGATATAGTCCATATAAGTTAATTTATATGTCCCTGGAGAGCTTCATTCCAGGTAGTGTTTCTTCAGCCATGTATAGGACCCCACTCCTTTATGTTAACCTCCAGGATCAAAGCCTGAGGATCTAATGCTGTAGCTCCACAAGAGTAGTTCCACCTTACTCAGAAGTCATTCGTGCTGGTTACTTGGGTGGATAAACACAGGAACGTACAAAAATATAGGGGCAGAACTTCACAGGGCTTAGAAAAGGAGCTTTTATCTGTAAGTAGTTTCCCTTCCTGGTTTTACACATGGATTAACTCTCTAGGGCATTGTAACATATATTGCTTTATCTACAACAAGTACATAATAACAGTTATTTTCCATTTCCCAGGCTTTTTGCATCACCTCTTCAAAAGCACAGTATGCTTATTTACACTTTTTGCTTGAGCTTTCCATTCTTCACTGCTGAAACTGATGGCCTCGTTCCAGGGAACCCAAGTGTGTGGCACTGACATTGGCAAGCACAAGCAGTGGAATCATTCTGATCAAAACAGATTTCGCTCAGAACTACAGTCATTCATTTACTTGTAAAAAAATGATTTTTTTTCTGTTTTCAGCATATCTCATGCATAGGTGGTTTATTTTGTACTCATTAGGTAGTAATATTTTTAACCAATTACCTACAGATCCTGAAAAGGGGAGAAATACATGCCCTCTGGTCTATGTTCTGTACCTGAGTAGATGCTAAACAGATATTTTTCTCCAAAAGATTTTGAAAATATAACAATACTTATGAAAACACTGCACTGATAATCCTAGAAAACTATCTTCTTTATTAAGGTGGAAAATAAAAATATCTTGTAAGATAATTAGAAAGTCGTCCTACTTTAAGATGTATCTCCAGTCCTTACTTTCTGTAATGCAAACATTTTCCAGTTTATACTGTGCCAGAAACTTCATGGGTATTTTTCAAACATCTGTAAAATAGAAAGTTAATTACCTATTCCATCTCAAACAGTCTGTCTCTATGGGATGAGAGACACTGCAACTTTCCTATTTTTTTTCCTCTTGGGGCACCAGGAACTATAGGAAGTCCTGGAAGAAACATGAACCCACATGACGAGATCCTGTTTGAAAGAAAATGTTTTTACTATGAGAGTGGCTCAATGTACTCTTGTTCCTACTGCATACCAAACCAAAGTGCCTTTTAAACTCTTGAGATGAAAGCACTAATTTGGGGCTGACTTTGTGTCTATATCCCAACTTTTACTCAGACTTCCAGTGGCAGGTATCTCAGTTGTTTATTGCATTAAGTTCTCCACCTATAAAATGGAGACAAGACATAATGCTGGTTATGAGAGTTACAAGAATAAAAAATAAGCAGTGTTACGTACCATGTTGAATTTCTTTATCTACCGTGATCAAGAGAAATAAAAACCCGCAAGTGATACTTGGTCCTTTTACCCATGAAAAACATAACACAATGGTCAATACAAGCATTGATAGCTTTCTCTTTGGTGTAGTTATGATTGTCAAGGAGACACTGAGTACTGCGTAGCTGTTGCGGAGTAGGACTGTATCTTATGCATTGACTGATAGTTGTCCAATGACACCAGACATAAAAGACAGGAAAACTGCAAATTTACAGTTATACATCTCTGAGTCATGTCTTGCTCAGGAAATCTCAGATTGCAAATCCATAGCACTTCAAATTTTGAGGTTTGTCATTTTTTCCCCCAACAAGCTCACTCTGCACATGTAATAATATAATATTCATCTATACATGGGGAGTAAATAGAGATTTTAGTCGAAGTGTTTTTAGGTAGCAAGATTAATACAGAAGCTGTTTGCTTGATTTATGTTGTTACTAAAATGCATTATGTTTTTGTATTATGCATCTAATCTAAATTGGTGATAATTTAGTTCATACTCAAAAATTCTACTTGTCTTCTTTACGTTAAAGTGTGTCAGTGTGTTAATTCATGGACACTGTGCCTTTCAATAAAATTGCTGATAAATACCACCAAATTTATTTTCAGTCTTAGAGTGCAAAAGACAAAAGAGGAGCAATTGCTGAATCCACAACAAAACTAAACCCTCAACCTGCAAGTAAAAATTCTAAATACGGTGCCACAGGTCTCAAAATATGAGCTTTCAAAAAAAAAAAAAAATTATTTGTGCTCTTCTTTTGCAAATGGGATGTGGCATTGCTATTTACAGAGCAAGTGATGAGATTGTGAAATTAATATGGAATCACTCTTCAGTGTTCTAATTACAGAACTGGTGCTGTGCAATGTCTGCACTGCCATGAAGGGCAGTTACTGCTATGCTGTGCTGCATTATGTAGCCAGTGCCACTTTACACCAAGGAAAAAACAGCAGTACTAGGTAGCGAAATCATTAGTACATCAAACCATGCCATGCAATTGCTGTGATTCTGTCATTTTCATGCTACTCTGCACAACTACAGCTGTCCCAGCTCTACTTTCCAAGCCCTACGGTAGAAGCAGTAGCTAGCCGTGTTCTGGATGCCATCACTCTTGTCTTACACAGTGATTATAGCTTGTGTTCTTGTGCTAATGCCATGCTATCAAACCAGCAATATACTACCAGTTAGGATATGCTGTGCTTCACTACTGCTGCTGCAGACCCCACTTTGTAACACGATCTGTCATGCAAAGTCTGCTGCACTTTGCTATGGAAGAATATTGGGATTGTTGCATTGGGTCATTCCACTCATACTTCATTGTGAAGCCTGTGCTTGCTGGGCCGTGCAGGTTATGGGACACTATGACTATACTATTTGCTGTACATTACAAACACATGCATGCAATGTAAATCATCCCTGAAGAACAACATGGACAGGAAATGGCATGAATGGAATAGTTCACTTTCTTTTATCAAGAAGACAGGTCTTACCCGACAAATAAGTAGCATGAAGTATCAAAAAAATTATTTGAAAGAGAGATCTTTTAACTTTAATGTCCCCCTGTTTTTTTCAGGCCCAAGCAAACTTGTTTAAGAAATTACAAAACAAGTTCTGAAAAGTGGTATTTTGAGATTGTATTGCATTATGACTCCGAAATATTTTACAAATACTTCTTTCTGAGATCCTGTTTTCAAATATCAGTTCTTTCTCAGAACTTTTTGTTGTGATACATTCATTCTCTTAAAACGTGAAAAGAAGTTTTATGCCTTCTCTAAATCCAACAAACACATCAGTTCAGTCTTATCTCCTCCCACCCTTACTAAGAAGAGAGAAAAGTCAATTAGGATCTTCTGTGGAAGGCTAATGGTTGATACCAGTGCTGGCAGCAGGAATGAAATCATGCTGATGATGGTGTTTATGATGCAGAGTGTTCCAGCCTTTGCTCAGGTGTGTTGTTTCCTATGTGCTCACCAAGTGCTTCTAGGCTTCTAGCTGAACAGAATTGTTCGACCTTGATGAAAAAACAAGCCTATCATCAAAACAGCAAGTAGCTTATGAATTAACATTCCAAAGACTTTCAAGGTCTATTCTTTGAGATGAAAGACATGTCAGAAGTGGAAAACTCCTGTCCAGTTCTGAAGATCTGTAAAGTCTGTGTGAATCAGGAGGTGCAACACCACATACACAGCCTCATGGGAAGCGCATCAGTCTCTTCTTACCGTTCCCCTTTCCCAGCAGCTTCTTGACTTCATGACCCTGTCACCAAGTTCTGAGTGTGACATGACAGCATTCACTATATCGGCAATTGGTTTGCTACAACATCACCCAGCACAGATGAATTAGAAGAGGTAGTTTGATTCCACGGCACACCAAAACCCTACTGTTAATTATTCACTCTCCATTAATGTAGTGAATATCTCTCAAGGCTTGCGTGAAATATAAATTCAGTTCATAGCACCTCTTCTTTGATATCCTCTCTGAAAATGTCTTCAGACTTTCTGGACATCTACCTGTTATGATTACTACCTTGGGAATAAATAAAATATGTTTTAACTTTTTTTCAATTAAAGACAATTCTCCAGACTGCCTCTCTTCTGAATTAATAAGTGACATGTGAAGACAGATATTTGCAATTGGATTGATTTATGATATAAGGATTTAAGTATGTCTCCAGGGCAACTGCCCTTTGCCTGTGGATTCTTACTATGGTTCCGTAAGGACAACACTGCACAGTCTTTTTATGAGCCTCATTTTCATCACTATTAACAGAAGTCCAGTGCTTAAATGCTCATGTATATTTGTGCTGTACTACTTACATGCAAAGTATAATAACAATGTTGTGTCCAGAGCTATCATGGATTTGAATTCTAGCAGTGTCTAAAAGCCAGGGTCCTCATCAAAAATGGAGACTTAGATGCCTCTATTTCAGATACATACACAGATTTCCTGCTTCTGAAAAAACACAGGCAGACCACTAATCTTCACAATGGAACTTATTAACATGTTCTGATGCAGAATACTGTAGGAGTCAGTCATTGAGTCCTAACAAAACTGGCAATCCAGAGGATTGTTGTGCTAATGAATAACAGATTAGAGAATGAATTAGAGAACAAGTTCTTTGTTCTAAATTAACATGAAAGCGAAATGAAAAAGAAAAAAAACTCAGAAAACCTCTAGCTGTGAAAACATCAAGATCAAAATTTAAAAACTCAAGTAGTGCAATGCCATCATAAATTATAACTCTTCTCTAAGATGGACAATTTTCAAAAATTTGGGGTCAAAATATTTTAATATAGTCAAATTTGAGTTGCAGATTCTAGTAGAGAACACTTTATTGAACTTGATAACTGCTAGCATAAATACATGAGAAATCATGTGTGTGTGTACATACATATGCTTGTCAGTATTTTGGTCTCTAGTCTCAACCAAAATCAGGCATTTAGAAGTCTCCCCATTTCTAATCCACAAAATAATGGAAATATGTAGCTAAGTCTGCCACCCTTATCTCTCTATATTGCACTTATTATAGTACATGTGGCATGTAACATCAATCTCAAACTCCTGTAATGTCAAAATACAAGAGTATGATCTAAGCCTGAATTGAAAGCCCGAGCTGATGCTCTTATTTTGGATTATTTTCCTTACTTTAAATCACGTGGATTTAGTGCATAAGGTTTGGAATTTATTTTTTTTCAATGCTCGTGTCCACTGTATAAATAAATATCAATATTATTGTTGCAATATCAACCAAATAAACAAAATGCATGAAAGCCAAATTTATGACAATTTTGATATAAATATATACCACATATTTGTGGTACAGCCTAATCTTGTACTTCTAGCTGTCTAGTAGCTTATCTCACCGGGGCTAGGTTTCATATTGGCTATGTATTGATACACAGAAAGAAATAAAAAACCATCATTTTTTGATGTTCAGATCATTCTAATCCTCTGGGAACTAACTCACCTGAAAGAAAGCTATACCATTTCAGAGCACCTTTAGGACTTCAAAATTCAAGTTATTTCACCAGGCTACAGCACTATGTCTACATCTTTATATGTATTTGCTGTAAAGTTAGCGTAAGTTTGGCCTTTCTCTCAGAACAGAACCTGCCATTCATAAGAATTGTCCAGCCCCTGGTGATCACTGAAGGCAGAAAACCCAAACCCATTCGGAGTCTTAGCACAAGTCCCAGATCCATAACTTAGGCTGTAATGACAAAGTAGAAGTAATTCCAAGAACATCATCCTTGTCATATGACCAGTTCACAGCAACAGAAGACATTTCTGAAAACTTAGTGACCATTACTGAAACAGTTGTGCATGATCTTTATAGGAACCATTAGCATATTTCTTATGCCCAAGCTTAGGTTTCCCTAAGCAAAGTATGAATAATACGAGATCAAGCTACAAGCAAGTCAGGAATGTGGATGAAATGTTTTAATTTGAAGGGAAAAAAACCAGTAAATTTTCATGCTACCAATAGTACTCTGACCTACTGATCTACCAAGAAGCACAAAAAAGAGGAGAAGAAGAGAAAGAGCCTGCTACACTTGTTTCCTCCAGGAGTTTTCAGAGGTGAAGGTGGCCAAAAAAGTCTTTCAAGGATCTAAGACACAATAAATAACTAAATAAAGATGAGTCCCCAGCTAGTTTGACTACAGGTTGTACGTATCAGGAAGTACTGAGGGAAAATATAAGTTATATTCTGTGACTTCTTTTTCTTATTATATATTGTATATGAAGAAATTACAAATATAATAGATCTACTGTTTCTATCTGTAATGGGACTTGATAGTTGCCCCAGTGACAGAATAAGAGGCAATGGTCACAAACTGAAACACAGGAGGTTATGTCTTAACTTATGGAAAAGCTTTTTTTACTGTGAGGGTGATGGAGCACAGGCATGGGGTGCCCAGAAAGGTTGTGCAGTCTCCATCCTTGGAGATATTCAAAGGCTGCCTGGACATGGGTTTGGGCAACTGGCTGTAGGCAGCCCTGCTTCAGCAAGGGGATGCCCTAGATGACCTCCAGAGATCTCTTTCAACCTCAACCATACTGTGGTTCTGTGACAACTTGGCAAAGAAACCAAAGGAACACAGAAACAACGGAAGATCTTTCAGCAAGAGCCTTGGAAATCTCAGTCAAAAATTATCTGAGAGGTGGCTTGATTAGACTATTGTATCTTTATGAAGAAGAAAATAAATATATTTAAGAGCTTAGGTGGTACAATGAGAGTCAGTTGCCAAAAGCTGGAACCAAGCAAACTCCATGGCTCGTTCACTGTGTGAGAATTGTTACTAAATATTAAAGTAGGCCAGGAGGAAAGGTACTGAGGCATTCTCGAGATCTTTCAACTCAAAAGTAGATGCATACCTGTCATTTGAGTATTAGGAAAGCACAGATATCAAAGAATATAGTCAGCACTTTGAGAACCTGAAGAAATTAAGACTCTCCAGGAGTCTGATAAGTTTAGAGGATCTAAAGCTTCATTCTGTGAACCTGTAGCAACATGGTATTTTTCTGTAGTAGAAGAAGTAGTTAACTAAATACTGAAAGGCAGGAGATGGACATTATGAGCAGAAAAAGCAGTTTGATGAGATCAGAATAGAAACTAAAGATCACCTTTGGTTTTGTTTTGTTTGGTTGTTGTTGGTTTTTGTTTGTGGGGGTTTTGTGGGGCTTTTTGTGTTTGTTTGGGTTTTTTTGCTGTTGTAACTACTGTTATTACTGGGAGGAATTTTTATCTGTGTATGTCAACAATACATGAATAGCTCAATTCTGATCTCGCTCATATTGTCTAAATTAAAGCGTACCTGATTCAAAGTTAATAAGATCAATGCTTTACGCTGACTTGTAAGCAGTATTTATTGTGATGTGTTACAAAGGACCTTTCAAAAATTCTGAATTATACCCTCAGTTTTTCTATGGGCTAAACTGTGGGATTAAATTTACTAATTAAAAATAAATATGCCTTTTCTCCCTTCATAGCTTCACCACGTCAAACTTTGTGGAGGAACTTCTTTTCTGAAAAATCATTGCTTTGTCAAAGATCAACTAATGCTATTTTATCTACACAAAGTGGAGATAAATTATGCCTTTTTTTTAAGTCGTAAAAATATGTTTGAGTCCTTTTCCTGCCTTCCTCCTTCAGAATTTCTCACTTGGTGTGAGTACACAATATGGAAGATATACTATTACCACTGCTAAATAGCTAGAAGTTCAGTAGAGCATGAGATAAACAGATTAATGGAGAGAAGAAGTAATTAACACTCCTCCTATGTTCTACTCATATCTGCTTACACTATGTACTTATATATAGATTGTGTACATAGATATGTATACATATTTTTCATGCCT
>VWYH01002916.1:72558-120058 GCA_013399365.1 Pampusana beccarii | reverse complement strand
TTGAAGGAAATAAGGAAAACCTGATAAGTCAGTCAGTTATCCAAATTCAGGTGACAACCACGAATTCCAGATTCCAGCACAGACTCATGCTATCTATTTTTAACTGCCCAAAGTTCAACAACTAGTTTAAATTAGGTGCCTATAATCCCTCTTTAGTCAATAGGAGATAGGCACAGTAATACTGGTTTCTGATGGCAACGCTTATCACTTTCCATTAGCTCTAGAAGAAGGCTACCTGACTAGCTTAAAATAGATGTCTTACCTTTGAACAGCTAGAATTAGATAACAAAGTCCTGATGCAAAGTTTGTGAGTCTTTGGCATACTTTCATGTATATAAATTTTACTATATTTCAGGATGATAGTTAGAAAAGCTGTTACTGCTTCCCTCTCAGAACAGACTGGCTGATACTGAGAAGGTCACCCAAATGATTCTATCCCCAGACTAGTAACACGGCAGCCTTTTCTCCACCGAGCAGACACTGACAATGTGAAGTGTCATTCCAAACCCATATATAGTCAAACACTTGGCCAAGGTAAGGAATACCTACCTACTTAAATAACTGCACCTGCAATCCCAAATTAGAGTCGTATCCACTAGCATATTTTCTATCCACATTTTGACATACATTAAACACATCTACTCTCATCTGGGAAGACAACAAGGAACAACTTCTTGATCTGCTTCCAGGCTGTCTAGGGAACCTTCTGAGTCTTTTTCAGGCCGATTTCAAGGAAGTAAGCTTACAGTCTGTGCCTTGATACGGCAAGAAGTGACAACACAGTTATCTGAGTGGCAGTAAACAAAAATTGAGGACCAGTAACTTCTGAAACTTTTCTCTGCTGAAACTACGTTTTCCTAATCTAGTTGAGGCAGTGGAGAATCAAACATGTTTATGTAAACTGCCTTCACCAATGCTTTCCTGTCTTTGACCGTAATCAAGAATGCGCTAGAAGCTCTCATAGTTACTGTAGCAGAGCCAGGAAGTGGGTGTAAAATCCCATATTCTTGTCTGAGTTCTAAAAGTAATGAAGATACATGCTTAATCTCCACTTCAGAGTCCTAATCTACTCTCTTCATCCTAAATCAACAGTTTTACTCTCTAGTATGTCAGAATTCAGGGCACATTAAAATGTAAGCGAGGGCTTAAAACCATTTTAAAATGTCTGTAGAGACATCTTATGAAAATCTCACTGGAAAAAAACATTATCTGTCAAAGAAGAAAGCTAGTTTTGTCAGAAAATAAAATACAAAAATACTCACCACAGTATAATGATTAGAAAAAAAAAAGAGCTCTCAAGACCTCAGCAGTATCTATCCCTGCAGATACTCTCCATGTCTACATCTACAATCAGAGCAGCACAGCAGGAACAGACCATAGAGAGAAAGAGTTTCTCCTAACAACCTGACCTCCATACTGCATTCATTTTAGGAGACTTATTTTGTCTTAGCTTTAGTCTGGTGGCAAGGATCCAACAGCTATCAATGGCAGGAACACAGAGAGGCAGTCCTTCCAGTTTAGTTTCATCTTGGAGGCAAACAGTCTCAAATGAAAAATACTGTCGAAATTTCATAGTGTACACCTTCCCTAACTGTCCACATTTTCTTCAAAATTCACTCATGATCCAACATAAAATTAAAACATATAAGTATTCAGTCCGTCATCTCTACAGTCATGAGTTTCAGATGTGAAAAAAAGAAGGCAAATGTGCTCAATATGCAGGTTGCAAAAATATATATATAACTATTTTAAAATATTTTTACAAATAATAATTTTATTTATAGAAACTCTACAGGTAATTCTGTTCCTTAATCAAAGTTGTCTACTCATCTACTAAGTATACAAAGAAAATATTATTGAAACTGAAAATTATAACATAAATGATCTTTAAGAAAAACAATTATTCCCACAATAACATATTTTTTTTCTTTTCTGTTTTACAAAAACATGCTGTATGTCAATTAATAGGTAGTAACAACACATGCTTTAGATGGCAAGCCACAGAGACAAGAAGAGCAAAAAGGGATATAAAAAAAAATAAATTTTTCTTAATCTTATAATCTTTCTGAACCTTACTAATATTTTGAATCACCACATGGCCATCACTGTTATCAGCCTCAGATCTCCCTCTTAATACCGTTGGCTGCATTTTCACCTCCTTGCAATCTGACTGTAACTTGATTGCAAGAAATATACAACATCAGCCAACTTCCAGGATGACCAGACTAAGTTATTGTGTAATGTCACGTGAAAGAGCTGTGAAAAATGGTAGAAGGGGAAATAGCAGAGCTGAGTTCTGGAGTCTGACATTCACCTGTCCTTCTCCTGCCAGCCCCGTGTCATTTTTGTGTTCACCTTGAATCTCCTAAGAGAAATAAAGTATGAATCCTCCAAGCAACCTCATTCACTGCATAATTCTAATTTGCTTAGAAGACACCATCCGTGCTGTGCAGTGAGAGGTGCATACATTTTTTTGAAACAAGTAAAAGTGTATGATTACTTGACAGTATCACAATGCAACTATCCAGGAGATAACATGTTAGATAACCATAACATTAGATTTTCTAACTTTTTAATACTTGACAATACTAAGCAAAAAATGAAAAAACACTAAGTGGAAAGAGCAATCAATTACAATTTCTCTGTGTAGCTGTAACAACACTTCCTCTTATGAACAAACATTAGCAATTTTAATCCTGAATCTTCAGAGCTGTCATATGTGACTTTAGCATAATTTATTCCTGCTGTCCTGCCACAGTCCTACCACTGTACCAGTAGTTTTCCTGCTCTTTGGAGAAGTCATGGTAATGAATTAGCATTATGCATGGTGCCAGCACTGTGGCAGGAGAACAACCGGATTTTTCGAGGGGAAAAGGAAAAGGGAAACAAGGGCTTAAATTTTCTCCCTGTGACACAAATCCTTGCTATGCTTGTAAGCGTGGCACGCCATGAAGATAATAGTGCAGCTCTTGATGAGTGTGGGTGAGGAACGGGTTGGTGACTTGGTGCTGGACTAGTCTGTTGGATACAGACATAGAAACCTCTGCTGAGCCTGGGCTTGAGGAAGCAAACCTCCCACCTCTCCTGTGGCCTGCACAGGCAAAAGAAGCACACCAGTCATAACTTCCAATTCTTCTTGTGGCTGTCATACTAGCTGGGGACAGCTATGAGTATGTGACAACACAGCCTGTGTCCTGAAGGCAGCTGGTCATCTGTTGGTCTCCAGGGCTATGGATCCACCGTTTGGATCAGGGAAAGCCAGTTATTTCTCTCTCTTTCTTGGAGATGAGGTTAAAAACTTCCTTGTGTAATCCAACAAGGTCTAAAGTCCACTGAGCCTTAATGATAGATCTGATGTAAGGATGCCAGATAAAGCTCCTAGCAAAGTAGCATCTTCATCTTCTCTCCCTGTGTTACGTCTGCTCCAAGGGGCCAAGGTAAATAATTTCAGCAAAGTTCATCTGGTTGCTGAGTGCTGCAATGAATGAGAGGCCTGCCAAGTGTGTGAGACTCCTGCTCAGAGACCGACACTTGGCAGGTGTTTTCAAACTGTACTCCCCAGACTATCCGTGTGGAGTAACTGCAGGTGGTCCAGGGAGTTGTTTTCACTCTCCCAGCGCACAGCTGAAACAAGAAGGCGGTCCTGCTTCCTAAGAAAGTTTTAATTGTCAGTCTTCAAGCACAGCTCCTTTGTATTCCTGCCAGAACTCTCATGTATGCTGCTGCTTGCTTGGATTGCTGCATAGGAAATGAAGCTGTTAATGAGTCTCTTCTTTTGTCAGGTGTTTGTTTGCTATACTTTCAAGTGTGATCAAATTTACCAATGACACAGAAATGGGAGATTAGTAAGCATGCTGCACAGTGACCTGAAGGCAATCAAACATTGGAGGCTACAGGCAATGGGTGGAAAAAAAGTGGTACTAATAAAGACAGAAATCCTAACTCTATGAGTGAAAACACAGGGCTTGGGTACGCAATGGGATACAGAATCAGTCAGCTGTAAGCACTGTAGTAATGGTATATTGACATGCAGTTGTTTGCTTAATTTTCATCTCTTTTGTTTAACCAAAACCATGTACTCCAAAAGAGGACAGATATCAGACTATAGTCAAGTAGTTTCCACAACACTTCCATTTGAAGAGGTAGCAACACCACAACATAATCAAGTTCTAGCTACTGTCTCAACAAAAACACAAGAAGTGTGGTGGCATAAATACATTGATACCATTATCTGAAATTAAATCCATACGATTGCTGTGCTGCAAATAAAATGCTCTGATTTTCCTTTTGTGGACGAAAATATCCCGGTCCAAATCTACTGCAACAACTTCCTTCCTGGTGAGTTTCCAGGACTTTGTAGAGTTGCTGCTGGGTTTCAGGTTTAGCTGATTTCAGCTTTCACTCTGCTATACAGAACTTGCTTTCATCAGCAGCTGGAAAACAGAGATGAGAAAATCTTTTCCTGTCTCACTTTCTTTTCTTCACCAGAGCAGCACATAGTAATAAAAGTGCATCAAGTTCTACCATCTTTCCCTCACAACACATTCACAGTTTTTTTGTTTAGGTTCTTTATACGGTACCTTCTCCACTGTCCTCATCCTATCCAGTTCTGGTTTTGTCAGATTCATCTTACAGCCTTGCATTTTAAAATTTGTTTTCATGTCTCCTTTTTCTTTCTCTTTTTAATTACCACTTCCCATTTTAATTTTGCTCTGTCTCATCAATTTCAAGAGAAAATATGGAAGTTCTTTGTATCATTTTCTCAGTGAAGGAGATTTTATCAGACCATTTCCTATTCCTATGAAGATAATTTTAATTTTTTCCAGCTTCTAGTTCTGCCAGCTGCTCTTTATTCAAATGCTGATCTCAGAAAACTTGAAAATGCTGTTGGTTTTAGCTGGTGTAATATTCAGTGCTTTTTTTAGTTTTATCTATGCTCAAGAATTCTTGAAGTTTGGCAAGGGATAAAGGATATTTCCTGATGAATCATCAGACAAGTTTAGCTTAAGGTATTCCAGAATAATTTGCATTTAGATTCTAATGATCCTTTAAAAGTTTTAGCATGAAAATTGAAAGTAAGTTTGTCCAAAATGTAAAATTCAAATAATTTCAGCCAGACTGTCAACACATACTATGAAACAGCGCAATATCTTTGATATGTTGTTTCTCTTTTCTGCCACTCATTCTTTCCTCTTTTCTTCCATACACTTGGAAGTCCTCAGAGCTGCAAGGTATTAGAACTTTCAGGGGCAGATCCTCTGTTGATCCCATTTTAACCTTTCTTGATTCCTACACTGGTGTATAGAGCAGTTTTGCCTTTGAGGTCAGCTGCCAAAGGGATATAGTCAATAAAAGAACTACAGATGCAGAACCTGCATGTTTCAGTGTGCAGCTTTAAGGTCCTTGGTTTTCTGTGTGCCATTCAGAAATCCAGAGTTCAATGTTTTTAAGTCCTACTTTGTGTAAAATGGATGTTGAGGAAAAGGCAAGTTGCCTGAGATGGGGGAATGCAGAGTTAGCTTTTGTGGAAGAGCAATACTTAACAACATAGAGAAGAGACATCTATATGTGGTTGATGACCACAAGGCAGGAGATAACTAACATAGTGCTTAGGATATAGAGAGATGACACGAGAGTTCTGCCCTCGACATTAATTGTGTATGTTACCTAAACTCCTGTTTGGTAGCAGCTTGGCGTACATGCTCATCCAAGGAAAGGCAATCACTGAGGAGGCCATCTTTCTCAGAGAATTGTTATTTGGACCCAAGTCTTTTCAAGTCACTTAAAAAGCTTGACCCTGACTAACTCTAGTTTGACGCCACCCAAATCCTCCATTAGTTAGGCAGATGCATTTCTCCGAACTCTTACTGCCAAAATAACTTTTCTTATTATCTCAACTACTTTATCTTCTATTGCCTGGATAGCTCTTATATACTCTGCTTCTCTGCTACATTAACATTAGCCACTGACTGAACTGTGTTCATCAGAGGTGGCGTGGCTTATGTGTTGTTACTTTTTGAAAACATGAGCACAGTGTACAAAACTGCAGCTCAAGAATAGGAATAGAATTAACTCCACTTCCACAAATTTCTACATGGGACTTAATAGTAACAAACAAAATTAACACTGGGAGCTACTATGCAAGTTGTTCTCAATTCATCTTTGTGTGCTTTGCTAACAAAAATATAGTTCCCAATCTATTGTTAGTCAGTGTGCCAATGCTGAAATTCCATTTCTTGATCCTCCAGTCATCCAGGACCACGAGGTACTGAAGCAAACCTGGCACAACATAAAATGGACTTCAACACCCAATTTTTGCATAGTCCAAAATTTTGTTTTACATATTGATGGATAACTGCCAAACTGCAGGCAGCCAGCTTCATTGACTCAATAACCTGCTGGAAAAATATACCCCATGTGGATGACCATCTGCACCCACACAGCTGAGGCGTTAAATTATTTCATCACTGTCTCTGTCAAAATTTTAACTTCTTGACCTCCACAAAGAAATGCCGTGCCATCCCCCCTAAAATCAGCCATCATTTTTTTCAAAATGCTGCAGCTGAAACACTGTGATACCTAAAAACATCTCATTAAATTGACAAATTTTCCTCCTTGTCCAGTATTTGCACTCCAAGTAGATTGGAGAAGAAGATGAGGAAAATGATTCAGGAAGTTAGCTTAGATGCCTTTACTCCATCTGGGGACTGTTTGCAAAAAAGTTTCCCACCTGCTGTTCTTCATGTCAACCACAACTGAGAGCATCACATTTGTTGGTTTGTGCTCATACACCACCACCACTTTTCCTAAGTTACCTGACTTTTCTCTCAATACATATATTTTATTCTCTCTCCATGTTGGTGGTGTTTTGTTGGTTTTGGGGTTTTTTTTCTGCTTTTTCTGGATATCTTCTCCAAAATAGAGATGTGGTTCATTGGCCAAGGTCAGACAAGCCATTATCTTGGGAATTACTTTTTGCTCAATACTTGCTTTAGAGCAGCATATTCAAACTGAATCTAAATTTCACCCCCTGCAGTTTTAAACTGTTGATCTTTCTACTACTATTCACAGCAAAATCGTTCACCATTTCATATCATGCCTTTTCCAATTCTCACTTTTCTGATCTCAATGGCTGCAAACATGTTCCTCAGCTCTAGCATATTCAGTATGCTGCTATTTGGATTTTCTTGCTCATTATTAACTACATAAATGTCACCTTTTTCTTCCACTCTCAGATTCTTCTTCACCTGCTTAACATATAATGCCTTGCATGAGCTTAAGGTTTGTCAAATTAGTTCCCTATCCTTATTAGTTCTCCCTGTTTTTTACAACTTGGGTAAAATTGGCCTCTGTCTTTACTCTGCCAGCAACTGAAGCCTTCACAGACCATTCAGCCTCCTCCTTGAAACACTTTAGGGTTTTCTCCTGCATAACTTTCTCACTTAGGTAACAAAAGAGGCAGACAGGTTATTAAGTTCTTTCCCTACCATCCTCTAAAACTAGTTTTAAATCCAGCTTTGTAGCCCTGGTGCCTAATAAATCAGATTATCATCACTGATTAATTCTCCATCTTCCTTTCCGTGCTTCCTCACTTCAATGAAGACCCTTACTCCTGCCATTCTTTACCTAGATTCTGACTCTAATTAGAAGGAAATCTCCTACTATGCCTGCCAACCTTGGCTTGTCAGAGTCACTCCTTTGTATGTCATCTGTATGTTTAGTTTATTTGATGACTCTTGGGACATCAGTGCTCTGGAACATTTTCATGTATGTATCTGCAGTATCACTTACCAACAAGAGCATTAACATTACATTTTTTTATCATCATAGCACAGGTGGGAGAGATTACCTGGTCTATAGAGATCATCTTGACTCCTATAGACAACAGAGAAAACTACCGTCTCCAGAGGCATGTTTGTCACTGATATCAGGTGGCTGAAATGAAGAGAAATTCTACTATATTTGCATCAAGAGAGTTCACTTCTGTAAGGATGGACCCATTATTTGTGTTATGACAAATCAAAACAGTAGCAAACTATATTATATTATATTATATTATATTATATTATATTATATTATATTATATTATATTCCATTGTCCTATATTTTCATCCACTTACGGCTGTACAGATTTGTTTGTTTTTTTCTTCATTTTAGGGATTAACATTTGAAATACCTGGTCTGTATATAGTCGTGATTTCTTGACAAGCTTCAATTTAAAAAAATATATATTTCTACCAGAAGAATTGGGCTTTTATATACTTCTCCAGAATTTAGAAGTTCAATCTTAACATTTATAAGTTTCACTATAGAATTGTTAATTCTTACTTGCAAGTGCTACGTAACTGAGAAGTGCTTATGAAAGCTCTCACAGAGCAGAAATCAGTTCTAGACTTCAATTTTGCCAGGTCCATGTCTATTGCCCAAAAATGTACAGAAATATAAAATACCTTAAGGAGCTCAGGCAGTTGTATTCACTTTCAAAATCTTTAGAACTGCCCAGCTGTGTAATCTGTCTGTGCATTTTAGCTGTCTCAAACTTGCCTACCATGCCCATAGCCACATATGGCATAGTATGATCATCAGTCTAAAGTCTGAATTGCTTCCTTGGCCGCCTAAAGCAGACTATTGTTTCTATTCCCTGATTATATTAGGTTGCATACTTCTAATTCTTCTCCAAACAAATTTAGTTTCACGATTAAACTAATTTTGTTTCGTGATTAAATGTATCTTGGCTGTGAGCCTGAAATTCACTTTCCATGAACACTTGAAAGAAGAAAACTTAACTCACATGAATTTTCATAATACTCCTATGTGGAGAGATTGGAGATTGGAACATAAGCAGAGAGGAATTTTATGCAAACCTCTCAGAAGTGTTTGGAAGAAGCATTTTTATTTGTCCTGCTTGATTGTTAATACGTATTTCTCTGTCACTGTGTTTCTCAAGATTTTTTGTAGTTTTTGCATTTATATTACTTAATACATAAACAACAGCTACAATAACAATGTGTGTAATGCATCAGCTACAACAGAGCATGAACTATATGTATTATGTGCAAAAAAAAAAAGATAAATAAACATTTTCATTTACAAAGTCAAGCACTTGCTTTAGGAAGAAGCAGATTTAAAGTGATGTAAATGAAATTTTATCCTTCTTGGCTCTCTGAACATGCATCAGGACAGTTTTTAATTCTGTGATCATTTACAATACTCTCTCCACAAATGCATTAAAGTCTGTGAACTGGGAACTCAGGTTCAGCAGTGCTATTCTCATATGTTTGCAGAAGTGGCATGCAACTTCAGTGATCACATAAAGGTTTTGTATAAATATGTCACATTCCAAATAATAATCTATAGATATTTTATTTTTAAAAAATCTTACAGATTGATAGCTTTATTTATATGTTGTGGTGTGTTTTATGTGACAGTTTCTATTCTTTCTTACATGTCAATTGTAGTTCAGAACTACAAAGTTGAGCATCAGCCACAAAAAAGGCTTGAAGAGTCTTTATTTTGTTGCATGAAGAGGATATGACATGTTTATACAACAATGTATTTTCATCATAGGTTATAAATCATTTTACAGAGAAACAATTATTATTACTTTGCCATTGTAGTCAAAATCTGTAATGGTTACTGACAGGAGATAATATTAATTTTCCCTGTGCTGCAATAGACTGAACAAGACTAGTCTAGCAACTTTTCAAGGGACAGTCACATATTTTGACAGCCATCCAGTACCTGGACCTGTCTTTACAGGCAGATGATTCAAAGACTCTCTGCACTGTCTTCATACACAGGAAACTTTATTATTAGGGTATGCCGTTTTTTCTGTAAAAAAAATCTGTAACTGTATTCCTGACTCTCACAAGAATATTTCCTGAGGTTTCATGAAATTTCACAGCCGAAAGTTTTCAAAAATGTTCTTGCTGACTTTTGTGGGGAGGAGTCAATTTTTAGTTTGGGGATCCAAAAATGGAAGCATCCCAACATTAATTCTGAAAAACATCAGTCTTATTTGATGTTCCCATCTGCAAAATACAGCAAAAAGGACTTCCAAATATCTCACAATTATGATTCCTACATCAAAATAACTGACAGATTTTAAAGTAAAAAGAGTAATGGAGATGCTACAGTATTGCTCATTAGCATTTCTATTATGCCAGGATCTTCCAGTTTCAATGCATAGATTCTTAAAGCCTTTCTAATAGATATGATTCCATAGATACGAAAAAAAAAAATAAAATATGACTGCATAAATAAAGAACAGTGCAACACAAATATGGCATGAAAAATGCAAGTTATATAATGAGGTGAAAAGTATTCGGACAAAAAATCAGCGCAAGAAGAGAGAATACCTAACATCAAAAGTAAAGGATATTTAAGAATGCTATTAGGACATTCTGCTTTAAGAAGGATTTTGTTCACCTGCAGATAAGAACATCTGCACAAACCCATGTTCATGAGCGGAAAAATGCTACTCAGACAGTTCTTTTGAGTTTGTTTGGTTTTGGTTTGTTTTAATCTCTACTCTCACACCCAAGGTCTACTACTCATTTGACTTCCAAATCGTTTAACTCTAGCTAAAGTTATTTAAGCAGTTTGCAGTAGTTGCTAATACGCACTAAACTACTACTAATATATTATTCTCTTTGTAATGGTTATCATAGCATAAGATGGTGTAGTTACCTTAGTAATCACTACTCTTCGGTAAAATGAAAGCATTAAAATCTAAGTCCGCAGGTTACTGTGATACTATTGTTTACCTACTTCTATACCTTACTCAAGCATAAACAAAACAGGAAATATATCACTGAGATTTCTACAAGGTCCCTAATATTATATATATAAAGAAAAGACTGAGAGGGAAAGAGGAATAGCAGAGTATATGTTCAGAACCATTAAAAGGTAATATCATGCACATGATACATCCTTTTAAGAACAACCAATACTGTTTATATCCTGAAGGCTTAGAAGACATCTTGCCTACAAAAGCAAACACCTTTTGGAGTCACTGCTTCAGCAGTGTGATCCTTTAAATTGTATGATTTTGTGCCTAGAAGTTTAAAGCCAATGGAGTCAACATGAGTTTTCCAGCTATCTTAAAATGGCTTAAAATCACAACCATAAGTCATAACAGAGTTGATAGTCTAACAGAAAAGGAAATTTTAAAATAATTCACTTGTTACAGTAACATTGGTGTATCAATGGACCAACCAACAGCAGAGAAAAAAAAAACTGAACTTAGTGGATGAGTGAAAGAAGATCAGCTTATTCTTCCTCCCTGAATCCAAATTATTCTCACAGCTCAAGAAGAATCAGTGGCTGATAATGGCCTAACAACCTGTAGCACTGACAGGTATGACCTCAGGTGTAGTGATAAGAATACATAATTCCGCATTCCATGAACCCATCTTTGTCTCCTGAGGAGTGCTGACGCAGTGGGAGCTCGATGCCACCCCGAACAATAGAAAGCTTTAAAATTTAGAAAAAAGTCAATATGTGCTGGGTCACACAACAACATTTATGGGACTTTAAGATGTGTTTTGCATTACTGAGGAGGAAATGCTTACAAGGAGAAAACAGTTATTTCAATGTTTAATGTGCATACCATGTGTTAGGAATAAAAAAATACGCATTTAATTTCTTAATTTGTCTATGTTATTATCTATTCTGAAACTATTCCGCTGATTAGAAGAGAGTGAATAAATAAACCTTTTCTTTTCTGGGAAGGAATAATTCTGTGACTCTGGAGGCAACAGCAGAACTTCAGTTGACTTCAGAAGAACATGGGTTAGGATCCTGCACGGCTGCATTCAGTACATGTCTGCAGGATATCACAGGCCACTTCCAGGTTGTCACCTTACAGCAGATGATGATTATATCGAATTCACAACCAAATTTCTCATCAGGAGGCATCAGAGAAAAGAACAATAACCTTTTCTCATTTAGAAAAAATATTTTTTTAAGTTGTACATATTTAGTTATTTTAAATTAAAATCCATTACAGTTTAAAGACATAGTCAGTGCTTCTCCAGGGAATGCAATCTCAACTGTGATCTAGAGCCTAGATAGGAAACAGTAAGATGGAGAATGTCCCTTTCACTTTAAACAATCATGCATATATAAATTATTTGCCCCTGCAGAGCAATTAGAACAGCAGCTGAATATTTTTCTTTCCAGACTAAGCAGGATGGCAGGAAGCAAACAAGGCAAAAATTTATTTCTGTTTTGTTAATAACATCTTTATTTAAATTCTGAAACACACGATTACATTTCAAAAAAATACTTTCCCTAATCTTAAAAAAACTAAAGTGATCTCTTCAGAGTATATAAATCCTCCAAGGCAGAAAGAAGCTGTGGGAAGTGATTCCCTTGTGAGTTGTGGGCTAGGGCTCAAAGATTCCTTGCACAGGGAATGTTACAGCCCTCTGGTGCAATAATTAGATACAGGATGACACAGACACGGTGGCTGAAATCATGGCAGCTGCAGAGGGGCTGCGAAGATGATCCCTGCCTGCCCCTGGGCAGCTGGACATTAGACACATGCTGCAAGAGGCCTCTTCATTCCAGTTGTGCTGTGTTCACACAAACGTGGCTTCTGGAATGCATACCCATCCGGACTTTCCCATGGCTGGTCTTAGACATGGGATAAAAAGCCTTACAAAGTCTGCTGAATTACCATCTGGCTGTTACTTTGGAACTTGGATAACGAATGAATGAATGAGTGAATGAGTGAATGAATGAATGAATGAATGAATAAATGAATGGCAGATCCCAAGTCCCAAAATGAATTGGGATAGAATCTCTTTCAAAAGCGATCTTTCTGATTTTAACCCTGGCGATGCTTCTTCTCAGCAATATGTTAAATAAAACTACCTGAAGGAAGAAGTGAATGACCAGTAGGTCACCTTTCCATTTTCCAAACCATAAGCCTGACACAAAACTCTTTCCCTTGATTTTAGTCAATTTGGGGAAAGAAACCTGGTTAGGCAATTTTTTTTGAGCCATATTTGTAGCCCTTAATTCTCACTGTCACCAAAAAGTTTCATCTGTGTAACCAAGCTTAAGGACACCAAAATCCGAGCCTTTGTGCACCCACTCAGATTTACTAACACAAACACACTCACAGGCCTGGATACTTACAGTGGGATATTAATTCTCAGGAGAGGCAAGTTCCTATCAAGGAGTTTATGTCACCCTCCCTGGTGAGGGCAGTATAATCTATATAGCTTATTAGAAGCAATTAAGCTCCCTTTAACATCATTTTGTTAGCTCTCAGTTGCACTGCTGGTTCTTGCAGGTGAGACAGTTCTTCCTTCAACCTGCATTGCCGGGCTGCCCATCTGTAGATGACACTAGTTAGCTCCAAGGGATGTGGCACTCCAAAGAAAGCAGAGAGCTGTGATTCCTAAACGAATCCTCAGACACTTACCTGGCTGATAATCAAATGCAGTAGGAGCTCTCTGGCACCAGGTACTAGAAGAATTTCTGTCTCAATAACTTGGGTTTCAACATAAGCCCTAGAAAAAAATGCATGCTGTCTCTGGATAGAAATCCTCTATGACACCACCAGACATGCTACAAAAACATGCTGAATAACAACTAAACTCAGCTTAAGAGCAAGAGATAATTGGCATGATTGTTTCCAGAGACATGCTGAAAAAAGACCATTTGCATCTATTCATGCTACTGTATACGGCTTGGTTTTTACATGAGAAATCAAGATAATACTTTAAGGAGGCAATTACTGTAACATTTCAAGTACAGTAACCTAAATATAAAAAGCATTAGTATTATAGATTATGCCCAGCTCTGCTTTTACATGACAGCGATAATTTTCCCTGGGCTTCTTACTGTGGAATACTATTACACCTTTGGTTTATACCCTTTTTACCTTGCACCCAAGTATACATCCTTGAGGGATTATAATAAGGTGAGTTTTGCTTAATAGTGTCCTGTTCTCAGTAACACTTAGTAGTTACACCTGATTAAGGGATCAATGAGACCAAAACTTTGTTCTTGCACTTATTTGCATAGTATTTTACTGTATATAAAGAAAAGGATGGGATAAAAAATACAAAGACTGCTAAGCACAGTGAACACTTTCTACCATTTTATCAGCCCTAAGATTTTCAAAGTTAAAAGTTCCTGTCCAGACTGGTGGCTCTGAGACGGCGGGAAGCTGGAACAGAGACAGCTCTGGTGATTCGCACATCACAGGAGCAGGGATATTTCAGGTGCTTTGGTGTAACTTCTGGAGCTCACAGGTGCATTTACTGCAAAATTCCTGTCTGTAGACTTCTCCACAGAAGTAGGGCATGCAGTCTAATCACCATTATCAATAAGCGCTAATAGTAAATAATTCCTTCATCCCACACAAAGCAAGTGCTGATAAGAGGGACTCATTTATAATAGTTATCTGGCTAGATGCTTCAGGTCAGCTGGCAGTTAAATTATTATAAATTCCAAAGAGGAATTAGGAATCCTTCCATTCCATTTAGCCTAAAAGGATGGTAATTAGAGTTATTAATATTACTTGCTTTTCAACTCTGTTGACCAATGCAATCCCAAAACTTGTTGCCAAGAGTCGATATTAATATACCATGGGAAGACTTCTTTTGGGATCAGTAATATGACAAAAATAGCATTAGAAAGCAAGATAGCACAGAAAAAGGAAGAGTTTCAAAAATTCAATTCAAAACTTCTCAGGCACACACTATACTTTTTTTTATAAGATATGCAATTAGATATGGATTGTTCTTTCAAAAATTGTGCAGGTTAACAAGTGAAAACTCAAGCCAGAACTCAAAAGTCCAGGAACACCAGAAGATGCCAGAAATAACATTTAGGGGTTAGATGTCATCAATAGATGTCTACCATATCTTCAAACAAACAAACAATTATTTAAATAGTTCAATGCGATTTAAACTTTAGCCACTAAAAATTTTTTACTCATTTCCACACATTGTAATGGAAAAATGATAAAGTCTTTTCGACCCTCTAAATTTATATTAAATTTGGAATATTCGGTTACTGTCTGCCTGACTAACTGAATGAACATAAATATTTTTTTCCTGTTTTCTACACATAAAGCACATACTTGGTTTAGGCTGGTTGTTCTCCCAAAGTCAAATCTAGAAACCACAAATGGCTGATGCAACTATAGTCAAATAGTCTTTGACTCGCAGGAGGACCATGTTAGACAGTAGAGCTTGTGCTTGTATGAGTTCAGATGCTGATAAGAAGGGTGCACACAAGCTCATGAAGGAAACGGAGAGTTAAAGGTTCAATTAACATAAAAAATGTGAAATCTGCTATCTGGGAGGTTATGGAAGTATTATGAACCAAGTAGGTCAGAAAAAAAGCTAAAACCAATATATACTGTAACTGCAACAATTATTTTTGTATACATTTTACGTTGCATCAGCATTTTGAATTCATTTTCTCAGTTTTACATAGTTCTATTGCACATTTTTATGGGGTGTTCTGTGGTGGGTTTTTTTCTTAGGGTTTAATACACAGAAGTTAGTTCAGAAATTACCAAATTGGTTTTGTTTCATATATTTTTTTCTGTGTAATCCTGTTTGTGAATACTCTGATTTCTGCATAAGTTCACAAAACAGGAACTTGTACTGAAATGGGATATTCTTGATCTGAAATAAGAATATTAATCCTCAGCCTTGCATCAAACAATGACACATTTGAAACAGATTTCCTTCTCTCAGCTCCATTATGAGAGTGACAAACGTGCTTTTGCTCATTAACTTGAATAATATATCAAACAGAAATGTCTTTAATTGTTTATTTTGCTAGCTGGAAAATAGGCTGTGTAGTTCTGGAAAAAAATTTAAAAAAGGCAAGAAGCTATTTCAGCTTCCTTTTTTCTTTCCTGTTCCTTTCTTCTGTTTTACTATTAAGCCAACACTAATTCTTTCTTCCTTAAAATTTTGGAGAAACATCTCTCATTTCACTCTCCTAGAACCACTTTGACATTTAAGAGCAATAGAGACAAAAATCAGCTACTGTAATCACATCTACTTAAAGCTTGATTATGATGCCTTCTTTCACAAGCAGTAAAAGAATTGTGAACAATCACATTACACCAATAAAACAACTTACGAAACAAAAGTACAAAAATATACAAAATGTAATACTCCACCTACTCAACACTCTCAAAGTAAATCAAACTGAGATCTAAAATCCTTCACACACCAGTAGATGGGAAAAATTATCACCTCATTTGATACCTGAAAAAAGAGCCATGGAAAAAGTGTATTTCTTCCTTCTAGTTATGATAGAAACAGTTCAGGTCCTAAGAGATATTTTTCAAGCTGTAGAAAAAAAAAAAATCTGTAATTGAGGCAATAGCAGAACTTTTATCTTTTGACTTCCATTTCCACTCGCAACCACTAGCCAACAGCCCTGTATTTTGCTGTAACAGTCTTGACTTTTTCTACATTTTGTTTTCAATTTGATTAACAAATAGACATTAAAAAAAAAAGTTTTCAAATGGATTACAAAATCCACTTTCAGACTCTTACAAAGTGGTTCCTGAATTATTCTCAGTCAGGCAGCAATGGGCATGAAATATTTTCAGGGCATAGTACAGCGAATATTCCTAAACTATTCCTAAGAGAGGCAAAATCCAGAGGTCAAATTCTTCTGTAAGATAAAAGTGTGAAGTCCTCACTGAAACATATATGAATAGCCCATATATAAATCTGTCTGAGGATAGAATTTGAAGAATTTCCAAGATGAAATTGTTGGCGTTAGCACAAGAAAACCAGTTATTTAGAAGGAGATCCTTTTTAGCGCATCTTTTTTATTTCCTCTGAAGTAAGAGTCAGCATTAATGGAGAGCACAATCTAAGTAAAACAGAAATGCTGTATGTTTCAGTGTCTGTGTGAAAGCAAAGAAGAATGGGTATAATTTTTATCACACTAAAATATATTTTTTTAAAAAAACAGCATTTACCAGATTCATTGATTTTTAACTGAAACAACCAAGACTTGTTTTTTGGCTCTTTCTCTTCTCATAGAGACCATCGTTGCTGAGTAAGAACACCTGATAAAATGCCCTAGAGTAGCTTTACAACTCAACTGGCACTTACACAGCAGATAAGTCTTACTGATATGAGAGTAATCTTTCCACAAGGATGAATAGCTCTTGAACAGTTTCTCCAGGGAGCAGTATTAGACACAAACAGACTTTCTCCATCATCAGACATGATATTCAGCCGATATGTAACATACATTGTGTAGCTATACACAGTGGGTGCTACCCTGGTCTTTATGTGTTTTAATATCAGCAAATAATATAAACTGATAATTTTACACCATTAGAAATGTATCAGCCTAAGATGCCCACCCCATCATTACTTCCAAACAGCTGAAACACTTTGATTTGTTTACAGAAGTTCTGTACAACTGAAATACCATTTTTTTATTTCTACCTTTTTCATTTATTAGTTTGTACCAGAGGGCAATTCCTCTCGTTATATTACCCAGCACGAGACAAGACCTTTTCCTTAAATTGCCTATAGTTGTGTCAAACTTTAACTTGAAAGGCTTTAGCCAAAAACAGTTTGTCCAATTCCCAGATCATGGGTACCTGTCATGGTGGTTATTGACCTTCACTCTCATCACTAGCTTATAAACATAGGTATCTGGTCTGAACTAATCATCTCTGCTTCCTCAATCATCAACGATAGACAGTCCAGCACATACAGAGGCTGATTTGTTCTGTCTGTCTGCTTGGAATAGGATGAATCATCTGATCATTGTGTTGACATGAACTTAGACAGCATGCCTAACTTTTAGATTGATAAAGTCACATTGAATTAATCCTTTTCTCAGTGCTCAGCTCCATGCATGATATTAGCAAAAACAATCAAATACACACTATATATGGAGCAGCTACTTCCTGTATGAGCATAGCTGTGTTCATGAACAGTAATAGTTACTCTTCTTTTCAGTATCTGTATGAAATAGGAAAACTGTTATGCTTTTACAGGTGGGGCATCTAAGGCAAAAAGAGTCCAAATAATACAAGCTCAGTTGAGAGATTTAGACCCTACTTTTCTTTTTTTAACTTTTTTTTTTTTTTTCCCCTCAGTGTTCAAAACCAGGTGGGGTTAGAAGAGTCAATTTTACTTTGGTTTCCAGAAGTAACAATTCCACATATCTGGTCTCAGAGCCATGCATGGGTATCCACACTGTGAGAAAGACAGGATTTTTTTCTCAACTGGAACGGTTACATGTCACTCTTCATATCTCATATATGTCCCTAGTAAAGGCACAGACACCCACATTCTCTGGTTGTAAGGCTGTGCTTAATTCCTTCTGCATACCCTGCCCTATTTACTGCGATACGTGAGACCCCAGAGCTACAGACAACAGGCACACAAACCTGGTTCACCCTCAGAGAAGACATCTTCAGCACTCAGTGAGGTCACACAATTCTGCCTTGTCTTGCCACTCCTGTGTCTGACCTTGTCTTTAAAGACTGCAGCATAATACTTACGGGAAAAGGACAAAAGTAGGAGCAAGTGCACATAGCTACTCAGCATTTTCAAGTATCTGTATTTCTGACTTTAGTCTCAATGCTCTTTTCATATAGATTTTAAAGGATTGTAATAATGAAACTTCTGCTGTTTAGGATTATATTAACATTAATACTTGGCCTATCATCAGGATTCGGACTTTTGTAATCACAACACAAACCTCTCAAATCGAGCTAACAGCAAAAGTGCTGGTGAAGTAGATTGGGTATACTGATTAACCATTAAAAAATGGACACGACGCACACTAACCCGTAGATCTCAAGCCTATTAACTGACCACAGGAAATGCAGAGGTTAGTGAGTCTGATTTCCGTGACACTTTCTGGATGAGGAATATTCTAAAATTGTTTTTTTTTTTTTCTGTTTATTTCTCCCCAGATTCCTGTGTCTGCTCTTTCCATGTGCTAGACCCCTGCCTTCTGGCTCCACATCCTCACCTGTAGTCTCCACTTCTGCTCATACCAAGGCCTCTTTTGTCCTTATGTCTCCTCCTCCTCCCCAGTCCTGCACTCCTGATAGTCCCTCCTTGCACCTCTACCTTTCCATCATGCCTTGTAGCCAGCAGAGGGAGAACTGAAGGCAAAGGCAAGACCAGAGAAAAACATCCATGGAATTGTTCAAAACCCAAATAGACACAATCCTGGGCAACCTGGTCTAGCTGACTCAGCTTGGGCAAGGGCTTGGACTACATGACCTGAAGAAGTCCATTCCAACCTCAACAACTTTCTGATTCTGTGACCTTCCCAACAGCAAAGCTCAGCAAAGGTGCCTGGCATCACTCATAATGCCTTCTAATTTTAAGACTGCAACATCATCTCAGACTGGGTTTTTGTACGAAAATTTGAAAGGAATCAAATAAGACATTTATAAGGTCGAGAATATTTGAACTATAACATATTTCTGGCTTCTTTATAAGGTGTTAGAATTCAATAGTTTTCTTGGATTTGGTACATCTGAGGCTCTAACTCTTCTTAAGAACCAGAATACAGATGAGAAGTGAAAAGTAAATTGATATGAAAATTAAAAGCTATTCAATGCTTTTGTGTAATACAGTTAATTGTTAATGTATCCAACAATTAAATATTTAACTGCCAGTCAGCAAATAAAAACTGCCAACTATTCTGCAACAGACTTTTTTAGTACTGTAGAGTCTGAGATTAGTTGATTCAAGCCTGCCAACCTGAAACTAACTGTTTACCTATTAGGAAGCCAGCAATTAACTTCTGAAATGACAATGAAACAGAGAAGAACAAGTAAATAATTCATATTCAGAGGGAATCACTGGAGATAAGAGTTTCCATGTGGTATAAGTTATTGGTATTCTGACACACCAGCAAAACATGAGCAGCTCCCTGAAAGTCAGTAGACTCACACTGCTGCTAAACCAGTAGGAAGCCCCAAACAGGACTATATAGTTTAGAAATCTCTAGAGCAAAATAAAGAAAATGAAAATAAATGTGACAAATCAGAGAATGAGCAGGGCTTGGAAAAGGATTTGGAAGTCAAGCATGTAGCCTATGATTTAATGCACCTCTGTTCTGAAGGAACAGAAGACAGGAAAGATGATGCCAGCTTTTAAAAATTACTCCAGAAACCACAGAGCAGTGAGTTTCACTGCCCAGTGGGCAAATTTGTAGAAACCTTAGTAAGAAACAGAATTAGTGCTTAAGAGATAAAATATTTTATACTTCATAAAAAGAAGTCACGATTCCCAAAACTATGGAAGTCAATGACTGGGGAGGTAAGATAACCTTGTTGACAGAGAGCACACCTGAGGTTTTTCAAGGTCTCTCACCAAATGCTTTTTAAGAAACTAAGCCGGTTTGAGTTAAAATATAAGGTACTTTCATTGATAAATAATTGGTTGTACAAGACTAAACAAAGAATGAAAATAAATATTCAGTCTCAAAACTTCATCAGGTGAACCAGTCAAAGTTTTACCAGTGACAAATACAGATCTGTGCTGAGATGCATGTCATCAAATACATGTAAGTGAGGTGAAAGACAGTAAGACAAAGAGGAAAGGAAGGAGGAAAAAAACAGATTTGATGAAGACAGAGATAAAGAATAGCAAAATCTGAAATGGAAAATTCAAGATATTGACTAAATGGGTTCTAAAACGTCATATGACCTTAGGTCTAATAAACACAGTTATACACATAGGAAAAATATAGCTAACTGTACGCGAGAGAGTTTACATTGGTTCTTAGATAATTACTAGAAACACCTAAAGTCAGGATCTCAAAAAAAGGGATCCTGAAGTTACTGTGCATATTTATATATGTGCTGTGCTCAGAGACTGTCAGTAAGATTGAGAATGGAATGGAAAATAACACAGAAAATGTCATTATGACACTTTGCAAACTCATACTACACCAATATGTTGAATGCTGTATGCAGTATTAAAAAGAGTGAATGAGAAAAGCTGGAGAAGAATAGCAAAGATGGTCAGGTGTACAAGGTTATTCCAACATGGGAAAGAGTACATAACAGACTTTTCAGTTTGGAAAAGATGTAACTTTGTCTACAAATTATGAAGAGGATGAACAAGGTGAATTAAAAAAATAATATCATCCACTATTTCTCATTACAGAAGAGCAAGGGGGCATGTAGAGAAATTATGAGGTAGCAGAAAGAGTTAATTTTTACAAAATGCATACTTCAGCTGTGGAACTTATTCCCACAGTAAGCCAAAGACTAAATGAGCTCAAAAAGTATTATTGAGGATAACGTTGTGCATTGGGCCATTGAAAATGATGGTTTGTATGGTGTCCCTGTCTGATTCCTGGAAGCTGGGGATAAGTCAGAATCTCACTCGGTACTCACTTCTACAACCATCACTTGGTATCTGCTGCTCACTGCTTACAGTCTCTCTATATGAATGTTCAAATTCTTTACTGAGAAAATACTAAGTCTTGGCAGCTCCAGTCTCCCATGCAAAGTAATACTGCAGGATTCAGCTTTGTTTTGTCCTCCTTTTAGTCAATGTAATAAGCAGGTTTTATAGTCTGTTGCAGAAACATTTTTGGATATCATTACCTTTTATGTTTGAGATGGTGTGGCACTTTCAATGTAAGATACCACCTCACTTTGACTCCATGACTCCTGAAAACAGGCATTCTCTCAGTTCCCCAGTGCTTTCTTGTCACTTACTGATATGGATAAATGTTTTAAGGCAAAAAACAATGTTTTTGTACTGTGCCTTGATTTTAGACATACTCCTTCAAGTGCACATTCTTTGCCTCCTACTATTTCCTGAAGACTGTACAGCATTGGTTTTGTCCACAACAAAAGTTCCTGGGCTAAAACTTACATTTTATTCTTTGCAACCATCTCAGAGAAATTTCCCTCTAGCAATTCTGGCAAATACATGTGGGCCACTTGTGATTTTTCTTGTAAAATG
This sequence comes from Pampusana beccarii, assembly GCA_013399365.1. Taxonomy (NCBI): domain Eukaryota; kingdom Metazoa; phylum Chordata; class Aves; order Columbiformes; family Columbidae; genus Pampusana; species Pampusana beccarii. The sequence continues at coordinate 98,090 of VWYH01002916.1, read as the reverse complement.
TGTGCATGACGCCTTTCCAACAGACGCCAGCCATTCTTGCCTATAGTTTGTATACCTGGTTGGAGCTATGGGGAGATCATTGCCTTGCAGCAACCACACAGAATCCCAGTTTCTGGGATGCCAAGGTTTGCACACATGCCTCCTTGAACACACGTAAGGGAAGGGCTACCCCTATAGAGAAAACTGGCACAGAATGAAGATCAAAGAGCTGCAATAGAGCTATGCATATCCCAAAGGCCATAACATCTCTCGTCCCCACTGGTAGTCCTATAAGCCTTGCCTTTTACTAGAAACTTGAGATGTTTCTCTCCAAGAAACACACTAGCCACAGGGCTACCATACCTAGGAAAGTAGATACTTTTTCTACTTTGCTACTTATGTTTTGATGACAAAATGGGCCAGCAGTGCACTTTTTCAGAGAGGAAAGAAAAAAAAAAAAAAAACAGCCAGAAAAGCATTGCTCTTTGCAGTGGCCAACAGGAGTGCAATAGTGAAGGTTGGCATCAAAAGCAGGTGGTTGGCATGGTATCAGAATTGCAGGTTCCCAGAAATTGTTAAAGAGTATTGGATCCCATGGGTGAAAGCTTCCCAGAGTGACTGTGGTGCTGGAAGAAGAATGTATAATAACTTTGAGAGAAGTTCAGCTATGTGTTCAGCAACGTGGGAAGGAAAGTTTGATGTGTGTGACTTACAGTGGGCTGAAGGATGGGAGAAATCCAGTGTGACAAGAGTCAGAAGAATCAGGTGATTGAGGCAGAAACTGGGAAGGGATTTGCAGTAGAAAGATTAAGAGAGGTTCTGGGAAAAAAAAAACAGAGCCCCTGGATGAATGAGGAGAAGTTTTACTTTGGAAAAGTGAGAGTAGTAAAGTGATTTGGGGATGGAAAAAAGAGGTGAAATGGGGGAACCAGGAGTTTGGGCTGCAAGGCACTGGAGGATTTTGAAGGAAAAGTGCTTGGAGATACGGGCAGGAGGTAGGGGGGCTGTAAGATTTGAGGGGCTGTGGTTCAGGAGGTCGCCCCAGGTGAGCAACTTCCTTCCTGTCATTCTCCATGCAGGCCTGACAGGTACTGCTACGGCCTATTTTCACTTCAGCTGTTAGAAGCAGAGTAACTCTATCAATACAGTCCACAGGGGCTGTAGAAAGTGGTGCTGGTGGCCCTATGCGGTGGTCCGTGGGGAAGACTGTAGTAAAAGACAAACACTGCTTCCCTTTTCTCTGTGCTGTTTTCCAATAGCCTATCACAATCCACCCACTATCTACCTCAGAGGAATATTTTTTTTTTTTTTGCCACAATCTCCAATTTTCTATCACCATTCCCTATAATGTCAATAAAATTAAATTTATGGTCATACCTGGATGATTCCATGTTAAACCATGAGACCATGAGAACAATTCTCAGCCTTCTTCCTGTCTATGGATACCTTGTACTGCACAAGATGACTGTTGGATCTTAAAGAATTCTACAGGATGTCAAATTGTTAATATAACTGGCCTGTGATAGCTGGACAGAGGAAATATATCACATGCAAGTAGAGCACATGTTTACACATATAGTCGTAGTTTTTACCTGGCATTAATCACAGACTTGAAAATGTTCATTATTTCCTGAAAAATAATTATTTCCAAAAAAAGTGTACTGTTAGATGACAAAAGAGGCAGAACAAAGAGAAGAAAATAAACTATAAGCCTACAGGAAGAAGAAAGCAAGGGGAAGGAAAACAAAAAAAAAAGAAAAGAAAAAAAAAGGAATGAAGATTGAACTCAATCCAAAAGAAAAAATAAGTAACAAAGAGAAAGAAAATAAAGCAAACAAATTAGAGACAGAGAGATAAAAAGGCAGAAAGATGAGGTATGAGTATTTTTCCCTTTTTGTTTTATTTTTGCAAGAAAGGAAACCAAACAATTTGAAAGGTAAATCTATTTAGAATATTTTAAATTGAATTATTGTTTTCTATCTGTTTCTAAGTGTCACAGGCAAATCACAGAAATAGCAACTTACAGGAACAATGTACAGAAATTACCTCTAGCCCAAACACATAGTAAATTTTCCCTCATTTACTCCACCCACCCTCACACATTGACTTCTCTCATTGAGAAAACAGATCTTCTCTTACATTTGAATAATGTGCCAAAGCCTACTTTTTCACCAGGATGCAAAAATAAATAACATGAAGCACTACGTAGGTCCACTTCTCAAATTAGCCAGGACCAGAGACTGTCAGGTGAAGGAGCAGCCTGTGACACAGAACTTGGAACCATTTTTGGCTTTATGACAAATCCATTTTTTCACACATCATTTCCAAATGTAAAATGAAACTGACTAGATGAGGAGTCTGTACATGTCAGAGAATATGCAGGGTGTATAGAAATAATGTCTTGAATAGGCTGGGTGAGAAGTATATTCCTTTTGATTGTTGTCTCCTTCTTTTTAATGTTCTCGGAAAACGGCTGTATCTTTCAGAGTCTCTCAAGGATTTTTAGATAAAAAGAGAGGTTTTATCTTTGCATGTCTATAAGCAGTGAAAAACTCCGGAGACTGAAACCTACAGGCAATTCAAATAAACTAAATCCGATCAAGGTAATATCAATGCCAGAATTAGAAGAAAACCCAGAGAGAATATCAATAACAACATTAAAACAGCAGGATTCAACTGGAATCAATAGGCAGTATAAACAGAAAAAATTAAGTCACAAAGTGATAGTAGATAAAAGCTCCCCACTCATTAAAATTCTGTTTGTCTTTGTGTCTTTTTATCAATGTACCTATATATCTATGCAAGTGTATCAAAGTTTATAATGTAAAAGAATGATGAAATAATCTAATTAATTTCCGGTGTCATTTCACATATTTCTTTCAAGTTAAAACTGCAATATTAATAATGGTTTGCAGTTTAATAAAATATCTCTATGTCCTATTAACTTCTGTATCTGCTTGTTATAAAGCCCCTTTTTATCAAATAGCTAAACTTCAAAAGATTTCTACTTTGATCTGAAATGAAAAAATGAGGTTCATTCCATTTGTACAGAATAACCTCACTATATTTTACAGAAAGACAGTTGTCTGTTACTGCCTTTTTGTCTCAAAATACACTGTAACTTGGGCAAGCAGGAGGAAAATATATTGGAGAGACTGGGTTTTAAGAAGGTACATTATCATAGGGCTGTGGTTGTGTCTTAAAATTTATGACAACTGGAGTGAATGAGATCTTCTTCCTACTTGAAAAACAGTAAAAGTTTCAAGAATGAAATGTGTAGGTATTTACAGGTGGTTTTAATACTCTGGGGGTGAGTTTTCATGGTATATTTCGACTTTCAGAACTGAGATTTTAACAATATGTTAATCGTTTGTGATTTTCTGATAGATTTTTCTCTGCCACAGGAAAAAAATATATGATAGATAGTAAGGGGGAAATACTCTAAATTTAAGTTGTTTATGGAGTTTAGATGCCAAATCAACATTTCAGAGGATGCCAGTCCAGACATCCAGAGGGTGACAATTAACAATCTTTGCATGACCAAAACACCCCTTGATATTATTCAACTTTTGATCCAAAAGGGAATTCAGGATAGGGCCTAAATTAAACCACATCTGAAATCCACATGATTCCTGGCAGACAAAGAAAAAAGCCGTATTTTATGTATTCCTAAATGAACCTAGTGCCTTTGTAAAGAACCACAGTCAACATTATCACTTCAATCAGACCACCCTTTTTAGTGGGTCCTTTAAACACTGTTCACAAGTGAATTGGAAGGAAAATTCAGGAAAATGCAGGTAAAGCTGCTTGTAACTATGTTGTAGCACGGTAGTCAATGTGAAAAGCGTTGGTTAGGGCTACAGTAAAAGTGGTATTTTTCACCAGCTTATCATCTGATAACGCTCTGTATACTGAAGCTTGTGGATATGCTTCAGTGACAAAGGGCAGAAGGGCCCTGTCCTGCCTAGCCCAGGTCTGCAGATGTGTTGGTAAAGGTAATTTACCCATAAGTGCACATCTTCAGCTCCTCCCCATATCTTCTGTCCTGCTTATCCATAACCACATCACCTCAGATCACCCATGTCCTCTACTTTCATTATAATTTGTCCATACAGCAACATGAGTGTGTGCTATATCCCCCTCCAGGTAACTTCCTCACAACAGCACTTGCTACTGTCCCACTGTGTGGTGCCTACCCCTGTTTGCACTGCCAATCCAGATGCATCCAGAGTCACTTATGTGCTGTATGGCCAAGTAGTGGCTGCCTCTCAAGCACTGATGGATCAGATTAAGTGTCTGGGACCTCCATGTAGCTTCCATACTATCTGGCACAGCATATATTCTAACTGCAAAAGTGACCGAGTGCAATTTTCCCTAAAGAATGCATACAGGACCAGTTGTGAAGGGATTTGACAATGAAGGGTGGTACAATAGCTTGCTTACGTAGCTGGCTGCTATGTAAGAATTTTTTGAAGTTTCCATTCAGGTTTTCAAAAGCTGTCATGCTCTGCTCAGTACTAGCAGTGAACCAGAGTTAATGTGTTATATGATGTCTCCAGCCTCCACCTTCTGTTAACGATCCTTAGCAACAGTTTTTTACCATGGGGATGGTGGGGATGGAATATACAATTGAATTTATGGATGATTTAAACTTCTGGTTTTGTAGTTGACAGTGGTTTAAAGTTAATTGATACAGAATTATTAATTAACTGTCCAGAGGAAGATTTATAGCTGTTGTCATTATTTTCCCTGGAAATAGTGCATTGTGTTAAAGTAAAAGAGAAAATATCAACTACACGAATGTGGTGCTGTTATCAGTTTGTCTACTTGTTTTGTCTCATACGAGAATAAGTATTAACATTGTGAGTCAGATGTTCTCATTAATGTGATTTCCATTGTGAAACTGAAAATACACAAGCTATCAACACTTCTAAAACTCTCTTTGTTCATATCACAAACAAGCTCTTAAGAGCGCCAGCCCCACAAAACTTACGAATGTTCTTACTAAGTATAAGTCTTACTTGCCTAAGAACAGGAGAAGAGCTACAAGAGGCCTGGAATACCTACTGCAGATTTTGAGTGAGTCCTCTAGAGTCAAGATCCTCAGAACCTCTGCTACTTCCATTGTAGCCTAGATGTACCCAAAGGTCCCATGTGTCTAAATACCCATTTACTTCATTTGGCAGGCCCAGACTAATAGGTATTTTCTGGAAAAATCACTCTGAATCAAATCCCACACAAAACAAGGTGCAGGGAACTAACACCTCATTTACACGAAGAACAGTTTCATTTGAAGCTGTTCAGTCACTCAAAAGAAAAAACAAAAGCTACAAAAAATATATCATCTTGGATTTGATATCAAGATAACTTTATTGCCTTGAAAACAGTTAAGTTGTAGCACAAGTTGCCTAGAAACTATTCAGTGTCTGTCTTTGGAAGCTGACAAGACCCAGCTGGATAAAGCCCTGTGCAGCCTGATTTGATCCCATAGCTGACCCTGCTCTGAGCAGGAAGTTGGACTGGGGGTCTCCTGGGATCTGCTATAAGCTACATTATCCTGCATTTGCATGTATTATATGCATTTCTTCTTATTTAGTGTCATATCTTGCAGGATCCTCAAATGTGCTTTGGAACAGGAAGCAGAAGTGCAACAGGGAGCCAGTCCAGGGCCTGCTGCCCCTTTGAAAATCCATTTAAACTTGGCTGAGATTTAAGCCTCTGAAAATCATCATTCGAATATTGCCAACAGAGAACTTCTTAGAAATGGGGTAGTAAGCTCTCCAGACAGTCCTTCTGCATAGACTACACTGAGATGAAGTGACCTACCCACTATTCCTGGAACACATCTAACCACAGACTCCCATGGTTAAACAGTTTCTGATACTTCCCACAACATAACACAAATTTCTGATCTTTTCTCTTGGTTTGGATAATATTTCACTCCACATGAAACGCTCTCTCAGCTGCTAAATAAAGTATTTTTCTGTGTGAGTAAACATAGCAGAATCTGACTCAGAGCAAATTATTTATTTAATACACTTAGCCCTACTTTCTGTTCACAAATTTTCCTTGAAACGAATGTACAACATTTGAAACAGAGCTGTTGTCTCTTTTCTGGTGGCATTTGAGTTCACGTTGTCTCCCCAGTTGGTTAATGGTAAATGAACACCCCTGACAGATGGTGCTGCATGCAAGCCTCATCATCAGTGGAGGTTGGGGCATTTCAAGGAAGGTTTGGCATTCACCTGGTTGCTTACCAGTGCTATTATTACCATCTGCATCTCTTTACAGTGGAGAGATCAGATTTGTTTTCTTAAAAAAAAACCAAACAATAAACACAGAAGAAGACTCAATGTTGCCAGGCCCTGCAAGTGAGAACTGGGAACCCAGACACTGGGCTCAGTCACAGAGGAGGGATTTGAGGAGGATGTGATTCCATTTTTCTCTGCAATTCCTTGGTGAAAACACAGGAGTGAAGGTTAGCCAGCAGAATTCAATATCGCAAGTTCACTTGAGGACTTTTTAGAAATATAATTCCTTGGTTTGTGAAAAGGAGAGAGACTATCCAGCAGTGCAATACGTAATTCTCTTTTGTCAAGGCCCTGACCTGAAGTGTATGATAGAAAAATACAAGAATTGGTGGAAGTGCATTCCTGGATTTGTAATAGGTAAATTGAATATAAATAACTAATTTACTGCAGAACGTGTGGTGCAGTTCCACCATCCTAAATACAATATTTAAAATTTCATATTAATTTAATCTCTATGTTCATACTTTACCATTTTTTAGATGCTGACAACACAAAAAAACTCACCTTCTATACCATGAAGTCTTTGCTGCCTGAATGACAGATACATTGAAGGCAAAGCAGGCTGGAAAAAAGAGGGGAAGAATTGTCATATTTATCTTTTAATATATTTTAATACCTCATTTCTTATTGACGTAATGGAACTAAACTACTTTCTGCAAAGAAATTGCTCACCTCCTAACACTTCCACTAGTTCCCATCATTTACAAGAAAAATAAGAGGTTTTTTATGTGCCCTTAGAAGCAGACAATGTTGCTATCATCTAAACAGATGTACTGAAAGCTATAACTCTGGGTCTTCTGGGAGATTACCTTGTACACCACTGCTCACCAGCAAGCCCCAGTAAAACCAGTCCTGAATAAAGCTCATGAGTCATGAGAATTATGTTTTCTTCTTGCTTGACTGCAAAGGCATTAGAGCTACTATTAATGTTTTTATCTTATTCCAGGAATGGCTCCACTTTAGCTGAAGCCCCAAAGTATGTTGAATAAAATAGTATTGAGGTCCCAAATATTCACTTACAGTTCCTTGAAGAACTGCATAACAATTCAGGGTCATAATCTATGTATAATCTGCATTCACAGATAATCAGCTCTATCACACAGCTAGTGGCATCAGATGACACTGTGTAATTGTACACTTGTCATTCTTATTCCTCTTTGGACAGAATAGTCACAGGCTGGTCCCAAACCATTATCGTTCTATGGGGAAATTGCAGAAACTCTTTACCACTCAACACCTTATATGGTTGGATATAGAGTTGAAGTTCTCGTTTTGAACAGGATCTGTTGAAGACTTTAAGGACAGTGAAATTTTAATCCTAAAAACAGAGATAAACTTTTCATCTAGCCTTTTTTTTTTTTTCACTATTCTCAAAAAACAAGAATATGTTATGTGCAATGTAATAATTTTTCTTTTGGGAGTATTTGTCCAGAAATAGATGGGAACCTAGGTTAATTTATGCAAAACATTGCTTTGGCATTTAACTAGTCATAAGGGCACCATGACTAGCCAATGTCTATTAAGAGCTGTCTTCTACAGAGAACTCAATTCAATAGTGGTATTTCACATTGCAAGAAATTGCCTGCAGGTACTGTGGAGTCAACCCCAGGCCAAATTATAAGCATTGGTGGAGCTTTGTTTTTCTGTAGTCTTGCAGAGCTCTGCTTTTGTTTGTAAACCACATGAAGAAAATCTTCTTTGGCTTCCCATGATGCCAGATCACTTCCTATCAAAATAGATTAATGCTAGCCAGAGCAGTTCATGTTTATGTTACTGTTTTCTCTGAGGCAATATCTTTTCTCTAATTATGACATAAGGACATCCCCACAATTGGAGACCAGGGTTACAGTACAATGGCCAGCCCCATTAAGCCATCTGAGAGATGACTAATAACTCCAGTGAGATGAAATGCAAGGCACAGCACTCTTGGAGTTAATCTTAAAAGAAATTTTTTGAAATTACTATTCTCATCTTTCAGGCAGTTGTTTTTTGAGTGTGTTATAATAATGAGAAGAGCCACAGGACAGTAATCTCTGGCAAGTGCTAAGACTGACTCACACGCCAGTTTTATACTGGTATCTTCCCACAGTTTTCAATGGAATTCTTGATACATGAATGCATATCACTAGGGCCATGCAAAAATCTATCAGAGAAGGAATAAGGTTAACTATTTATTTCCGATTACCATAATAACTACATTAAAAATGTTATTTGCTGACTTAACATAGAATCTAAACAAACACATTAATTTATACAATCTAATAGTTTTATATCTATTGCTTGTCTTAACTTTTCAGCAAGCTTGAAACTAAATAAAACAATTACACTTCTAGGCGTTGTCATTATTTAAATGTCCTGGAATTTTAGCTCTCAATTCCTGTTTTCTTGGTAACCATTGTTATAAAAGAAACAATCCATGCTAGAATTTATTGCTGTAATTTATATTAGGCAAGAATTTGTGATCCTTGAAATTCCCTGCTGTCTGATTTACAATACTCTTTTTCATTGTATCATCCTTAATTTTATGTAATCACCATTTGAAATGTTTCCTGCTATGGCTGCTGCCATGCTGAACTAAGGTTATTTATCTGGTCAGAATGTTTGCTCTTATCATAGTGAATTTCATATATGTTGAGTCCCAATACTATGTAATTGCTGGTTTGCTTGCCTCCTCCTTTGAACAAGTCTTTCAGACATTATTGAGCTTTAGTAATCATTAGAATTTCAGGTGTCCAACAACCATTTAGCGATTTGTGAATATTGAGTGTGGGTGTATGTATCCCAGATGCATAGCAAGCAGCATGTTTATCTAACTCTTTATTTGATTCCAAAGACAGCTGTTGAAAACACTTAGTATACACAATTATCTTCTTTCATTTGAGCACAACAGTAACTATGCAAATATCTTGATTCGTGTGCATTTAATAACTGAACTTTTTCTTTTACATATGCACTTTTTTTCTGCTTGTTCCATGTAGAAATAGGAGAGTTTTTAAAGTGTAACTCTCCTCACTGTGGATTTCTTTTAAATTTAAGGTGCTTTTTTATGTTTTGCTATTTAGAATCCTCTTAGTTCTTCATGCATAATATGTATCACGTGACTTGAGGATAAACTGCTTCAATAAATCCCATTATTCTGAAGAACAATAAAAATAACAAGTTAGTGACACTGTAACAGTGATAAATAGCACTTTTTAATTTTTTTACGCTATTAGAATCTCACTCTTGCACTTCTGAATCAACTCTAGTTCTCAGTGCTGTCAGACTAGGAAAGCATTATCTGTGTTGTCTTTGTCAAAGAAAATTATGTTATTGAACATTATTATTTGTTAAATTCAAAATCTTATTTAGGCAATTAGTGCAACTCATGTTATCTCTGAACATGCAACTGAAAAAATAAATCAACAGTGCATACAAAACACACCCATGGCTCCTGAAACAAAGACGACCTTATTAAGGGAGATGCTATTTGAAGATAAGAAGAGCACTCTGGCATCATACCTCTACCCCCAGTGCCATGAAACCAATCTTCTGTGACAGCTTTGATGGTTGTGGGTCCCTGAGTTCCTGAGGGTAGGTGCGTTGGAGGACAGTATTTTTTCTTGCAGGTAGACAGAAAATCCCAAAGACAACATATGAACTAAATACATTTGAAATGGTCCTCACAATGGTTGCAGTCATCATTATTAAAGTTGTAAGCCCACAGTAAGCCTGATTTTACCCATCTATACCCTCCTAGATTCTACAAACAAAAGCATAAAGTATCAAAATCAGCAAGTTCAGCCTAGGGCCAAGACAAACATTTTAACCTAAGGTTCAAAAGTTGAACTTACTCTCACATTACAAGAAAAGGAAANAAAAAAAAAAAAAAAAAAAAAAGTGGAAGATCAAGACATGAAGAACAATCAATCAATCCTCAATTTCTTCTGTGAGAGATATGAAACCAAAAATATTAAATATAAATATTCAATACTAGTCAACATTAATGTTTTATTTCCCAATTAGACTCTAACTGAACATGAAGTAAGGGAATCAGGAGAAGAGGTAGAAGAAGTCAGGAGAAGATGACCCCAAATAAGTTTTCACCCCAAATAAGTTAACAGTGACTGACAACAGAGGTCCTACTGCATATTGCATTTTTGTAGGCCTGTGCAGTAGACAGAAATGTAGAGGGTGAAATCATCATCCTCCTGCTGTCCATAAAGGCTCTGCCACCAGCTTCACCATAATTAGAGTCCTTCGTCCTCTCTTTTGGCTACCCTGGCTTTCTGCCAGACCTCTCTTTGCATCCTGTCTTCTGTCCAATACTGCACCTTCCAGCAAAGATCCACCTGTTACTCCTGGTCTTAGATTACTAATCGGTTGGTGTCCCATATGCTTTTCAAGGCCACAAGGGCACTAACAGGCTTTAATAACTCCATCTGAGTGGCCCCCCATGGTCCAGGGCCCCCATTTTAGTTCACCCAGGGGCTACCAATGCTTGCCTGCATTATGCTGTCTCCAGGCCCATCACAGCCATGCCCAAGCATGCACTCTGCTGGACAGGACCCTGGCCCATGGGCTGACTTCCCAGCTTGACCTCACACCTGCCACCTCTTTACGGGACCTGTCTGGTGGTCACTGGGCTGAGTAGGATCCTGGCTGCTGCCACCAGATCTGATCTATTTTGCCAACTTACATTTCTTGGACCTGCCTCATCACCAAGTGATGCCAAGTGTTCTGAACTCTCAGTTGAATCCTGCTGCCACCTTTGGGCCTGCCCTGCTCCCATCACTTGGGAACAGTGAGATAGGGTCCTAGCTGGCAAGTCCCTGCCCTGCTGGCCATGTGTTACCCACCTGATGAACCAACCACACATGACTCGCAGGTGTGGACCCATTCTGGATTGTCCTGTGTGTTCCTCAGCCCCAACATTTCACAGAAGGGCCCTCTGTGGCCCAGTCCACTATTGGCATTTCAGGTGAAGGCACCAAGTAGCAGGAAGCTGACAGACTGGCTGACATTGCTTGCAGAGGTGGCCAGCTCACATGGGTGCAGAGTCCCAAGTACACAGTTGTCCTTCAGCTTGTAGCCATAAGGCAATCACAATGAAAGGAAGAAGATGGATACATTAAAACTGGGAGTGGGGAGGGCAAGATAGAAGGAAGCTCTTCTGAGACTATTTTACTATTCCAGTCATTAATTAATCAGATCTGGGACTTTTCTGTGGTTTTTGTCTTATGGTACTGCAACAATGGAATAAGAGTAATTCACCTCCTATTACTGCACCTGCTTGTACAGTTTAAATTAAAACCAGAAACATTGCAAATCCCACTTCACAATGCCTTTCAGTGTTCAAGACTCTGAATTAAAGGCCTTCATTGTTTAGGAGGATTATTTCATTGCCTTCACTGGCTTCAAAGAAATAAGAATCTTCAATCACTTTTCTATTGATCCCCGTTGATCAGATTAACTTTGTTTTGGATTCCTACTGAAACAAAAGACAAATAGAAATGTTTTGAACACTTACATTTACAGTTTTGTTCAGTTCGTTATTCTATTACCTATTACAAAGATGATTATTGGTTAGACAAAGAAAGAATAAAGGAATTACTGTAAATTATGTTCACTAAATACCAACACTTTAAGCAATTACAAAATTATGAAATATTACAGAATGGCATGTAATTACAGTTAATTCCACAATTAAGAGTATATCTCTTATTTAGCACCACTTGTTCTTTCATAAACAATAATTAGGATTAAGAAAGTTCAGAGAACGCTTCCATTGCAACACTACAAAACACATTTAAAGCTGTTCCTGCTCCCCACCATGCACTTTAGACTCAGCGACTTTGCTTTTTTGTTATTTTGTAACAAATGACAAAGAATCTTAATCTTGGAATGGTCCAAGAGGCTCTCCTAGGAAGTCACAAAACACAACAGCTAAACCATGTTAGCCGAGACATAGACAAAAGCTATTCAGCTAGGAAGTACCCTTACTTGTGTACTCAGAGAAATTATCCTCAGAAGTATAATATCTGATAATAACTGACAGGCCTGCTTTCTTACACTACTATTTTGCTGTGTTTGCATGACAAGGTTTTGGTGTCAGGGGGGCTACAGCGGTGGCTTCTGTGAGAAGCTGCCAGAAGTTTTCCCCGTGTCTCACAGAGCACATGTCAGCCGGCTCCAAGACAGACGCACTGCTGGCCAAGGCCCAGTCCATCAGGAATGGTGGTAGCACCCCTGGGATAATATAGTTAAGAAGGAGAAAAACTGCTACGCAACTGCAACTGGAGAGAGGAGTAAGAATATGTGAGAGAAACAACTGCAGACACCAAGATTACTGAAGAAGGAGGGCAGGAGGTGCTCCAGGCACCGAAGCAGAGGTTCCTCTGCAGACCATGGTGCAGACCATGGTGAGTCAGTGGAGCAGACACTCACCTTCATCCCATGGAAGACCACATGCTGGAGCAAGTGGATGCCTGAAGGAGGCTGTGACCCCACGGAAAGCACACACTGGGGCAGGTTTGCTGGCAGGATTTGTGACCCACATGGGACCCACACTGTAGCAATTAATGAAAAACTGCAGCTGCGGGAAGGACTCACATTTGAGAAGTTCATGGAGAACTGTCTCGTTTGGGAGGGATCCCACACTGGAGCAAGGGAAGGGTGTGAGGAGTCCTCCCCTGGAGGCGGAAGGAGCAGCAGAGACAATGTGTGATGAACTGACCACAACCCCCACGTACTGTTCCCATGCTCTGCTGATGGGGAGGAGGTAGAAAAAATCAGGAATGAAGTTAAGACCGGGAAGAAGGGAAGGGTGAGGGGAAGGTGTTTTAGGATTTAGATTGTATTTCTCATTACTCTACTCTGATTTGATTGGTAATATTTTTTTTTCCCAAGGTCAAATCTGTTTTGCCTATGATGGTAATGGGTGACTGACCTCTCCCTGCTCTTATCTCAACCCATGAGCCTTCCATTGTATTTTTGGTGCCACCTGACGTCCAGCTGGGGTCAACCCATCACAGCGATCCTGCACATCTGCAGGCAAGTCTACTTTTATGTCTCCTGGAGCAGACTATTAAAGCCCCAGCTGGACTGGAAATTCAGCTAATCGGCTGGATGAGGACTATTCCTCAGGTCTTGCTTGTTCTTTTCTTCCTCCTCTCTACTCCTTCCTGGGCACAGAAATGGCTTTCTGGTAAAGATGGCACAGTGCTTGCCAGATCTCTCTAGCTTGCTAATATGGCTTGTTTGCTGTATCAGGCAGCATCTTACCAGTTATCATGGCTATATATAAGCTGTACTATACACCTATAAGAGAGAGGAGTATCAGTGCTGTTACAGTGTATTCTGATGAGAATTCAAAGCTGTTAAATAAATGTATCTGTAGAGAATATAACTGACATGTTACAGACATATGCATTATTGCCACGTATTTTGTAGCCTGCCCCAGGTGGCCCTGTAATGTGGACAAGGATGCTAAGTCCACTCTTACATTGCTACGAGTCCAGCTGCTACAAAATTGTAAAATAGTTTTGGTTGGAAAGGATCTCTAGAGGTGATCTAGTGCCACTCTTCTCTCAAAGTGAGTCCAGCTATGACAGATTCCTCTGAGCCTTGTCCAGTTCACTTTTGAATATCTTCAAGGATGATGAGTCCAGAGACTCTCTGGGCACTTACAGCTTGCTTTTGTTTTTTTCCTCTTTTTCTTTTTTTTTAATGTCTAATCATAATTTCCCATATAATATCCTGTGTCTTCTGCTTCTCACCATGCCACCTCTATGAACAGTCTGTTTCTATCTTTCTTGCATGTTACTAATAAGTACCTGAAAGTAGCAACAAGATCTCCCATTAGCCTTTGGCTGAACAAACATAACTCTCCCAGCCTCTCCTCATTGTGCTCTCTGGGCTTCTAATCATCTTGGTGGCCCTCAGCTACACTGACTACTACATGCCAATATCTGTCTTGCACTGGAAAGCTCAAAAATGGACAGAGTCCCTCATATGGACTCTCACAAGTGCAAAATATAGGAGAATAATCACTTCCTTCCTGCTGGTTACACAAACACTATTACTGCCTAGTATGCAGCTGGTATTCTTCACTGAAACTCCTGCTCACTGCTGGCTCATGTTCCCTCTGTTGTCCACTGGGGCCCTCAGGTCCTTTTTCACAAAATGGCTTTTCAGCCAGTTGATGCCGAGCCTAGATGGAAGCAGGATATCTTCCCAGACCAAGGCCAGGACTCTGCATTCACCTGTGCTGAACCTCATGACGTTCTCGCTGGAGTCTTTCTCCAGCCTATCAATGTTCTTCTGAATAACAGCCTGCCCTCCAGTGAAAGAGTCACTCCCACCCAACGTGGTATGACCTGCAAACCTGCTAGGTGCACACTCTATCCTAGCTCCTGGAATTGTAAGAAACAGTATGGGCTCCTACCTGAACTGCTGAGGGAACCCACCGGTAACTTCCTAGCAGGTCTTTGAACCGTGGCCACAACCCTTGAAGTCTCACAGGCCGATCAGTGATTCACCCACCTTGAAGTTCACTTCTCAGGTTCAGGTCCTGAACTGGAAAGTGACCATTGTGATGTCTTCTTCTGCCTCTCCATGTTCTTGGCTGTATCCTCATTTGTCCCATGGGCTTGTCTAGCTATCTGGAGTGATCCTTTAGGTGTTTTTAAATGTTTTTTTATTTCCTTTCTTACATTAATTCCTTTATTTCTATTCTTGCCCATAAAAAAATGTTAGGTAAAGTTAAATAGTAGCAATAATTTTAAAAAAAAAAAGTGTTTAAAAATGTATGTGTATGAATTAATTCTCTTACTATTGGGCAAACAGTACAAGTACTATACGCACAGAGCACAACACGCAGTTAAAGCCACATACACCATTACTCTCGTCTAGCACTGTGAACAGTCAGATAACGAACTGTAAAGTTACTTGATATCAGCTCTGGCTGAAGGTCAAATTACATCCACAGGCCACCATTTCTTCCCCCAAACATGTTCATATTAATGAGTAACTGTTAAGAACACAAAAGCAAACAAATCCAGAAATGGTTTTTCACTCTTGCGTATGTACATGCTCTTTCAAGTGTAAGTTTTAGTGAAGTGAAAAGAGTAGCATAATTAGTCACACAACTGTAGTTACATAAGGAGTCACCTGAGTCCCTAATTGCTTCAACTTATCGCTTTTAAGCAGAGTAGGCACATAGTAGAAAATGCTTTTTTTTTTTATTGTTGCCTAGGCTTTAGGGTCTCAGATGGAGTAAGCAGTACATAAACATGCAGAAAGACAATTCCTCCTCTGAAATCTTTATCAACTACCAGGTACAGATAAACATGAAGAATATAGGGATGCTGCTTTTAATAAAAACAACTGAAAAAGCAGGAGTGGTTTTAATGTAGAGTCAAATATGGAGCTGACAAGACTGAGCCAGGGGAGATGGAAAACATGGAAGATAGGAGATGGAGGTGGAAGAAAAAAGTGGTAATTAATGGGCAGAGGATAAGAAAGCAAGGTAATAAGACCTAAAAAATAGTGATGAAAAATAAAGTATACCAAATTAGGAGAGAAAGTCTGTCACCCAAAACACACTACCTGGTAGGACCCAAGTTTTATATGTTAGCATAGTGACATTTTTAGCAGCTCTGTTGATCAGTGGAGATACAGGAATCCCACAGCCTTCTCAACATTTAGTTGTTCCTTCCTGCCCAAGAAGGGCTATTCTACTGCTTCTGTGCCCTAGCAAATGAGAAAAACTCAGGTGTCCTGCTCCCAGGACTTCAAGGCAGTGTTGCAGTCACGATTCACAATAAAAGCAAACAAGCAAACAAAAGAGCAGTGGAACTGAGATGACAAAGGCTCTTGACCACATTCTTCTGTTGAATGCTCCAGTTTCTGCTAGAGAGGTCCTTTTTATACCTGTAGAGCTTGCCATGGTTTAAAAGAATGCATAAACTCGTAACAATATAAGAAATCCACATCAAACCTCTGTATAGCTAGAAATTTGTTATATTGACACAGAAGTTGGTTCAGCAATGCAGTGGCACTGCATTATGGGAAAATTTCCAAACAGGTCCCAAGATGGACTGAAGTGGGGATTAGTCAGAGCACCAATCAATATCTGAAGAGATTATTTTATTTGAACTAAATGAACTGGTATTCATCACTATATGAAACAGCAAATAGTTTAGACCAAGTAAATAATGTGAAGAAGAAGGAAATTGCACAGAGCAGGCTTTGTAAGGATTGCAAGATTATTGTGAGTTACGCTGGCAGTATCTACTACATCAATGCAACTGCACCAAGACTGCTTCCACGTAGCATTAGAATTATTAAGGTTAGTATAGAAATGTTTATGGTAACAGTGTTCTGGACTAGTGCAATTACAGCAGTGATGCCAGCACAGTGTGAAGCAAATGCTTGCAGTTGTTGGCCTGAGACAAAGTGAGAGAGAAAAAATATCTGTGAACAACTGAATGACCATGTTATTGTCTAACTCTGACGGAAAGGAAAGGAAAGGAAAGGAAAGGAAAGGAAAGGAAAGGAAAGGAAAGGAAAGGAAAGGAAAGGAAAGGAAAGGAAAATATAAATATTTCCCTGCCTGATACCAGCCTAATTTTGCAGGATATGGCCTTTTATTTTCTTTGTTTTCAAAACATCTGCTTGGCTTAGATTTATTTTGCATCTGACTTTATTCAAGTAACCTATGGCATTCAAAAAGCATCCAGGTGTTAAATATTTGAACTTATGGACACAGGTGAACACAATAAAAAACTTCAATTCAGGTTCCACTATCTCTGCTCAAGCTAACCAATATTTTACTCCATTACTAATCTCTTTAACTTGAGGGTTCAGAATATATTGAGTACATAGTTCCTTGCATGTTTTCTCTTTGCCTGTAGTAATTAACCCCAAAAAGCTTCCAGCTGCTCAACTGAGGGTCTTAATTTGGGCTGGTTGTGTTTATAAATGCTCATAATTCTTCAGTGTTCTTAATAATGACTGCAAGTCTCCGAACACCATGACTTAGACTTCTAAAATTTATCTTGTCTGTGTGCAATGCAAAACATATGAGGCAATAGTAGAATACACATGGGGGAAAAAAATCTATCCATATTGTATAAAATGTCTTGTAAATTGAAGCAGTCTAGTTATGCATGAAGAATTAATAGTGGATGTGATATTATTATTATCTGAGTGTTCTCAACCCTAGGCAAAATCCTAAAAATTGTCATCTTTGGCAAAGAAGTATCATGCATAAGTGAAACGTACGAGATGAGGAACAGCAGTCTGAGGGGAAAAAAAACTGTAGTGAATCAATAAAACTCAGTGCTACTTTGTAGAGTACAATGATGCAGCTCATGACTGCACACTAAGTTCTACACAGTGTCACAGTAATTTAACTACTGCAAAGACACAGATCTAAAAAAAAATTGAACAGTCTAGTTTCCTGTTTCTTACAGCATCTAGACTAATGATTCAGTAGAGGACACTATTAACTTCTTGTTAAGAAAAACTATATTATTAGTCCAACAGTCAATATTTGTCCTAAGCACCACATATGGAGGATTTCCTCATAATATTGTGTTTCAGTAGAAGTATTGTCATTCAGTTACTACAATTTTTTTTTTAAATACACTTTATTTTGGGTCTCACTGTTATCCTGATGGAATGCTTTCAGTGGACTAGTGCTGTTTTATACAGGCCAAGCTCAAACTGTGTTGCCATTCAAATACTCCCGTGTTATAAGAAATTACAAATATAAAAGATGGGCCTCATAGACTTACTGCCATAGTAATGAAGAGGAAAGAAGCAGAAGAGGAAGCTAATTACAGTTTAGTAAGCCTAAACTGGAAAATGTATGTAAGTGTATAAATGCATAAAAATGTACAGTCTGATTTGAGTGCAAATCTGTCCAGAGGCAAAAATCTTGCCCAGGTCTATGCTGGCCGTTAAAAAACAAACCAACAGTTTACACCTGTCCTTAAAATACAATCAAAAAAATATTATTTAAAAGTATTATTAAATAGAACCAAAACAATAGTCATTAAAATGCAGCACACAACAATAAATATGTAAGTCAATTATATTAGCAAAAAGAGTTACTATATATCTAAGAAAAAAGAAAGCAAAGCAAGAAAATACACCAGCTGCTACTAATGCTGAAGTATTAGAAGAAAGCTATAGAAGAGATAGAATGACATTGTAAATTATGCTGTTTATAGAATATTAAAAAGAATCTGATGAGCTTTTGTGAGGAATTTTAATTCAACAAGTTCCAGTCTAAGATTTATTTAACAGTCTCTCCTACCATAACTACATGATTGAAATTATACAGCTGTACTTTATCAGTAATAATAGAGTGGAAATGCATACATTTTCCAAAGGACCTAAGAATAAAAAAAAACAAACAAGGCAAATATCATCTGTTAATATATGGATTTGGTTATCAAAATTAATGGAGTAAACTACATTATGTAGATGTGCTGTGACAATTGCACTCATAACTTCAGGAAAGGCATAGGCCCTGAAGAATTAAAATGCCAGGCCTACAGATCTATAACTCCTATAGTATCTCTAAGTCCTACAAACGTTTCAGTGGAGTTGCCAGTTGATTCTAACAATGCTGTGTGCAAATAATGCATAGTAGAGGACACAACATATTCATGTGCCTCTAAACAGTGAGATATTCTGATAATTTTTATATAAAATCTGAAAACGACTGCAGTCTCAGCTTTGAATGTCTTAAATATTTTTAATACAATTCTGAGTT
Source organism: Pampusana beccarii (assembly GCA_013399365.1). Taxonomy (NCBI): domain Eukaryota; kingdom Metazoa; phylum Chordata; class Aves; order Columbiformes; family Columbidae; genus Pampusana; species Pampusana beccarii. Next base: position 79,034 of record VWYH01002916.1, on the reverse strand, counting down.
TTCAGTGAGTTTTCAGTGAATTCAATATGCCATTCTCACTGCAACAGAACGGTACTCCTTTCCTGCCTGGCGTCCAGCGCACCCCAGAGCTCCACACGTAGGCTTTGCAGTCCGAGAGGGACTCTCCGGGCTTCCCCACGACTGCTCTGGCTAGGGCCGAGCCCAGCTGCGCTGGGGTGTAATTAAGCGCCGCTCAAGCTGCTCTGAAGTTGACTGAGGGCTTGAGCAGGCATGTCTGCAGCAAGGCAGTCAAATGCTGTGGAAACCGTAGCGAGTTCATCGTCATTTCAAAAGCCGGCGCCGAAAGAGGCGTAGGAATGGGTCGAGGGCACTGCGCGGAGGTACGCGGGGCTGCGCGGAGGTGCGCGGGAGCCACGCACCCTCAGCCGGTGGCAGCGGGACTCCCTGTGACACACAGCCCCCACTGCCTCCTTCTGCTTGGCCTCGGGGGGCAAAGGAGGAGCGAGGGAGACTTACTTCCCTGCCGAGCAGGTGGGTTTGGTGTTTCGAGCTGTGGGTGCGCCTCCATCTCTTCTTGTACGTATGCACCTACGGGCTAGTTAGTGCAGGAGTACCCGAGGGGGAGCTTCAGTGTCACCTGTTAGGGAACCCCTAAACGCGGTTTAGGCTCGAACTGATGCTTCAACGTTGTTGAAGCTTTGTTTTAAGCTTGCTGCTTCTTTTATTCTCCCTACACACTGTTTAAGTACACACATGCTCCTCTTTCTCTCTTGCTGATGCTTAGCAAGCAGAAATGTTTGTTAGGTTCCTACCTACCAAAGGAAGGTAAGGGAGAAATACCCCTTCATGTTTGGCATCCCCTGATCGCTTTCGCTACCTCCAGAGATACAGTTTAACTCCTCTTCCCTATTCTGACAGCGATCGGGCTTCCTGCGCGGTGCCAGAGCATCACTGCGGGAGGGGAAGGAGAGGTCGGTCTGGCCCCTCGCTGCTCCCCGCCCTCCGATTCAGGCCTTGCTGATGGCCTCGTTGTGTTCCGGGGATGTGGGGAGGGCAGACCGAAAGTTCTCGGTCTGAACGACAGGTATCCACAGAGTGGTAACTTCGTGTGGTCTCATTGCCGAACGCCAAGAAGAATTCCCAGCGCAGAAGAAAACAAACAAAACCAATACAAACAGATTAAAAAAAAATATTTTGGACCTAGTTTTTCTGCAGCAGATCAGTAGAATACGTCAGGCAGAGCTTTCAATACTGCATAAGAAAAAAAAAAAAAAAAAATCGGGTTTGGTGGGTTTGGTTTTGTTGTTGTTGTTGTTTTTGAGGCTGATAATCCCCGAGCTGTGGTGGTTTCAGACGAATCTTCTGTCAAGTGTTGCAGTTCAGTGCCGTATGCATTGCATCTTGGAAACAAACAATGTGGTAGCTGGAAAACTTGGGAACCAAGGAGAAAGGTCAAGGGTAGAGGCTGACCAGTTTTTGTTGTCTTAGCTGAAGAACTATAAATAATCAAAGGACTGACATTAGATGCACTGTCCACAAGACTGGGAAAAAAAAAAAAGAGACTGTTTTGTAGCCTGACGCTACGCGCTTTGACGCCTTCCTGTGCAGTACCTCTTCCAGGCACGGCACTGCAGGGAAGGGACACATCCCTGGGGAGCAGCTCTGCACCCGGCGGCTGCCCGGCGGTGCGCAGGGCGCGGAGCGGCGCGCAGCCCCTCTCGCCGCGGCAGCCGGGCGGCCTCGCCGTCGCTCGCTGAGTCGCGTCCGCGTTTCGCCTCGAAATTCAGCCCGCAAAGCCGCCCGTGTCCCATCTCTCCCTCCCTGCCACCGCTCCCGCACCCCCACCCCTCCTGCCCCGGCACGGAGCGGTACGGTGGGGCGCGTTACTTACGCGAGTCCCCGGCGGCGGGCTGCGGAAGGCTCACTCCGGGCAATCGAAGGGACCGTGTTTGAACCCTGATGGTTGTGGGGCTCGGCGCGCCCACGGATGGCTGGCAGAAACAAAGAGTTAAAATATAAAACCAATTTAAAAAAAAAAAAATTAATGTTCTTATAACGGAAGTTCTTATCAGTGGGTTGCACTGTACTTGGCAAACAAGCCTTTTTACCTTTTAAACAAATAATTCATTAGGTAATTAAATTCAAGTGAGATTACTCTAATTAAATATACACTGCTGTTGAATCATAATTTCTATGTGGCCTAGTTAAAGATGAACGATCTCTTATTCCTGACAAAAAAAAAAAAAAAAAAAAAAAAAAAAAAAAAAAAAAAAAAAAAAAAAAAAAAAAAAAAAAAAAAAAAAAAAAAAAAAAAAAAAAAAAAAAAAAAAAAAGGAAAGCTTTAAAAGAATTCCCCAGTGACTGGAATAATAGATTTATACACCACCATACAGAGGTCATTTCAAGAAAGAAGAGACACCAAACACAACATAAAGGGACTTTTCATGTCTGGAGATACTAGAATTTCAGGTTTTATTGCTGCGAGTTCTATTAAAAGACTTTGTGGAACCTAGGAGGAAATCAAAATTATCTTTCAAAAGGTGATAAGTTATATAAATATGTGCACAAACAGAAACGTGTCTCAGAAGGTATTAGTTCTGCATAATTTCAGATGAGTAGCTACTAGGCCTCAAAGGAAACAGTGCATCTTGAAACGCTCTGAAGGCTTACATTGGCCAAAATAAGGCAGGACTTTAGCAAAATTAGAAGTAACTTTGTAGCCAATGATGTGCTATGTGTCCTGGTTCCCTTTAATAGCATTAGGCGTTCAAGCCATAAAGACTAATCTGGAGAGTAGAAGTTCCTGCTCTCTGCTTTGATCTCCTTCCTCTTGGCTGTTTAAAGCTGACAGTTTGGCTGAATGGCATTCACTGCTTTCATTTGTAAGACATGAGTTTCCTAGTGTTCCAGAGCTAGCAGCTACACCTGTACTGCAGGAATTTACATTGCATTGCTCCAGGATGGCATTGATTTGGGACGGGTGAAATACAAACACAAACTAATTAAAAACTGCATAATGCAGCCCTACAGGAACAAGACAGAAAAACAAATAAATACAACTGCAGCTGGCACGGCAATTGTGCCTCTGCCCCCGAGCAACAGTCTGGTGACATAAAATTATAAACCCTAAAAATCTCACATAATTGCTGTTGATCATTTTGGTGACAAAATGGAAATTATTTTGTTAATTAAGTTGAGACTGATAAAATATTCATAGATAGGTAGACAGACAGACGGACAGATAGATGTAGAGAGAGGCAGATGATTCATTCTATAGATTCGTGGGCTTGTTCATATAGGCCTGTGTGCAGAGCTTTCATTTGCAAAAACGCTAAGGAAGAGAGCATCTGTGTATTCGCATTGCTATCAGAAACAAATCTAAGTTGCAACTGAGGTGGACTGATAACGGATTAATAAAAAGTCACCGCCAGGGTGTCGAGGGGAAAAAAAAAAATCAATATACCTGAATTTAAGAGTTTAAAAAAAAAAAAAAGAGGCAGAGATATTACTTTTTTTTTTTTTTTTTTTTAATGCGCACTCTCCTTGAATTAAATAATCTTCGTAAACGTCTTATTGTCTTATTAGCTGTTACCTTGAGTACATTAGCTGCTCAGACTTGGATTCTTTCCTGTACTACCTGTGTGATGGATACGTGCACGTTCACATTTAGGGAATCGACCGGGTATCCCTGATTCCAACTTCGTGTTTATTTGGACAAACCAAGCCATTCGTTTGCATGGTCGGAGGTTTGGAGGCTGCTGTTGCTGTGGATTAGATTTACAAATAGAGAGTGAGATTTTTTTTTTATTTTTTATTTTTTTTTTTAGCATAAATGTTCTTCTGGTTGGGCGTGAAGGGGAGGAGGGGGAGAATGTGGCGCTCCAGAGCTACATCACCTCTCCGCCTATAATTGTTTGACACATGCCCTGTTGTCACAAAGTAGGGTTGTTTCCCAGACCCTGCTGGAAAAAAAAAAAAAAAAAAAAAAAAGGTGCAAAGTAATAATGAGTGTTTAACAAGGCTCATAAATCAGGGTTGACGAGAAGCGCTCAGGACGGACGGGCGGAGGCGACGGGGCCTGGCAGAGGGTCACCAGCGGGGGGAAACCACCGCCAAGGTCCTGCGAAGCCGCAGCCAGTGCTACCGGCACCCCAAAAAAGGGACACGTCGCCAAATGAAGCACGGTCCCATGCTAAATCAAATATAACACACTTAATGAAAACTCAGTCAACTGATCCGAATAGCCGACACTCGGTGCATAATTAGAATCTAGGCGAGATATATTAAATTAATGGATTCAGTCCTGCACAGATGTATCATTAAAATGTATAGGATTGATATTTAACATGAGAGAGTTATTTTAAACTTACACATAAAAAAGACAGCGAGGAAAAAAAAAAAAAGAGAGGGGGGGAGGACAGTGAAACTACCTGCCGAGAACAGTTAGAAAATTAACAACATACGGATAATCTATTTTTTTTGCACTTCCCCCCACCCCTGCACGTTCTTTCCACAGGAAAGAAAATTGAAACAGACTATGAATTGAAGAGATCATCTTAAATTTCTTTGTTTATTACCGGTGCGAGCTGAAAATCAAGAGAGGATTTGCGAAATAAATCGTTACCAGGATGCTTCAAAGCAGTCACAGAATTAAATGAAAACTTTTCTTCCCAAGCCACAAACAAGGGGCTTTAGCGATTAAGCCTCCTTTTCTTTTGGTAGATCTTATTACCAGCGCCGCATAAACCCCGAATTTTACTACCAGGTCCATATACGCGCGTCTGTATGCAGAGCCGGCGCACAAACGCGCGTATCTCCGTGGAAATTACACGGGAGAACTGCAGACTACTAAATATCTGAACTCCGCTCTCAGATTGTGTTCTGCTTAGTATCCTATTCTCTCCCCATAGTTAGGTGTCTCCTTTCAACATCTCTGTCATCTCCATTTGAAGACATTTTCAGCGGTTTATCACTGCCATCTCCAGCCCTGCACATTTGCAGCAGGTTATCACAATTGCCAGTCCCCCCTGGCTGATGTGTTGCTCTGATTACCATCAGTGCCCTCAGATATTTGGTGCGGATTCCCAGCACTGCAATATCCACTCTTAGGACATCTGGAGCAGATCAGAATCACTGACTTCATTTTTTAGTAGAGTCAGTGCTAAAGCTTCACATACCCTCTTCGCAAACATACCCTTTAGACAATTCCTGCAGAACCAGCCTTTAGTTAAAATTCGGCCAAGCAGCGACCCCTATGTCTGGATTTGCATTTCTTATCGGACCCCTATCTAAACTGATTTGTTAATAATAAAGAGAAAATCTCTTGGCAGTGGATGCATCGCCTTAAGAAACTGGAAGGATCACACTATCTTAGCAAACTCCCTCTCAAGAAAAGCTCTTTAAGGAGAAGTTTATCTGCCCAATGATCTTTGAATTATATGAGCGTGGCCATTTAGGTCGATTTAGCTTAAACAGTATACAATTTATTTTAAGCGATTACCTTAGGTATAATAACATTATACCCACCGCCGCTATATATTTCTCTCCCGCCTGTTTTCAGACGTGCATCTGCTCTCCAGCGGGAAGGTGACTCTGCTTTTCAGTCCGAGTCCAATCCCTTTTTTTTTTTCTTTTGCTACGTGACTCTTTATCGTCTTTAAAAACTCAGGTTTGCTAATGAGTTGGCACCGCAGTCCTTTTGGTTAGGTTTTGCCGAAAATTTAAGAGGCATTCGAGCAACTAAAACACAGATCTCAGGAAAATAATTTTTTTTTTAAAAAAAAAAGATAAGAGTAAAAAGAAGAGAGATTTTTTTCCCCGACCTATGTTTAAAATTATTTTTCTTTTTTTTTTTTTCTTGAAAAAGTGTTTTATTCCATCTCTGAACAATTCCTAGCTAATTTGTGGGTAGGGAGGTTGGTCATACCAACCTTTTGACTGTTTAGGTCTCGGCTTCAGGGAAAGATTTTCTTGGTGCTTCTGGCAGCTGCTGCTGATGTTTGTAATTTTCCGTACAGTTTCGTTCTTTTTGCACTTTTGTTATTAAGCTCTTGCTATAGGTCTTGTATGGGGGGAAATAAACCCAGAATCTCTCAGACCTTCACTAAACTGATTTTCAAGCTAAGTAGCTTAGTGTAGCAGCTCTGGTCCCAGCTTACTTGCACAAGGGAGAAAAAAAATTATAAAGGGCTTTGAAAGGTAGCCTATTAAAGTGACTTAATAAGCCACCAGAAAAATGGGCAATGTCCAATGCAGAAGCAGGAATCGCGTGGTGAGGGATTGGCATTTACTGATCAGAATTGTGCATAATTAATGCTGTTCACAGGACTGCTCATCCTTGCGCCGAGAACTTTGCAGATGAGCAACAAAGCTCTCCTCCCACTCTTGCAACTTTTCCCGTCCTCAGCGAGTTTCCTCCTTCCCTTCTTTCTTTCTTTTATTTTTTCCCTTCATATTTTTGTACTTTTTTTTTTTTCTTTAATTTCTTTTTTTTTTTAATTTTTTTTTTTTTTTAT
>VWYH01002916.1:18875-62588 GCA_013399365.1 Pampusana beccarii | reverse complement strand
AAAAAAAAAAAAAGAAACTATATAAACGACTCCCATCAATCTCCTTTTGCAATAAGGTGATGCAAATCTATAAAAGCGATTACACAAATCTGTAGATGGATCCCTTTCTTCATTGTACCATTTCAGATCGCGTTATTCTAACCATTCTTGGATTATTTGTTTGGTAAATGTTCCCCATGTGTTTGTGGTTTTTTTCTGTATATAGAGTGATTTCAGATTGTAAATAGCGCGTCAGCAAAACTTGTCTAAATCATATATTTTTGTCTAATAAACTAAATGAAATTATGAGCTCTCTTCAGGTATGTATTCTGTTGCTGCAGATCTTGTACATATATTACAAATCTATTCAAACGTTTATAATTTGCTTTCTATAAAATCAAATCTTTTTGCCTGAATCTTAAACTACCAAATCCAAGCTTTTAATAAGTCTTGTAGCTATTTTGTCAAAAACAAGACGCGAGCTTCCCTTTTCATACACATAAATTTAAGAAGCTGAGTGAAGCTGGTTCTTGACTAGTAAGATTAAAGATTTTTTTTCAATTGTGATGAATCAGACGTGTTCTGTAGTATCCATTTTCCATCCATAAAAGAATCTGACTTCCACTTACGTTAAAAACCACGTTCTTGAAAATGAAAGGGACAAGTTTTCTTACAGTTCCCTCGTGTATAACTTTGCTGTGCAAACCGGTTCCTAAATTGAATCAAGAGCTTTAGTGCTTTGGTACACATTCCTGACGAAGTCGCTAAAAAAAAAGGATTAGGAAAGACAATTATTTGTAATGATTCACACTTGAAATAAACACGGAGGAAATATAACTGTGAGATTAAGCACAATCCTAGTAGGAAAAAAAAAATGGCAGCTCTTGCACTTCCCAGAAGAAAGTTCTGCGATTCCTGTCTGTTGGTTAAAAAGAGACACAGAGACAATCTATCGGTTTATAAAGGCATTAATCTTCCAAAGACGGTCCGTTAAAATGTGTAATATTTTGAGTGTTTACTTCTTTTCTCTCCTAAATGAGAACACTAAATGAGCATTGAGGTGCTAATAAGATACCAGATGGTTGTTGATGGTGGAAAATGGAAAGAAGCAGCTGGGAAAGTCATTAAGAAATAATGTGGTGACGCCCTATCCAAACGGAACCAACCTCAAACCAAGACTTGTCGGAAACAATATGAGATTTTTCAAATAAAATATTAATAAAATCCTTGCCAGATATCAGAATATTGATCTTGCTTTAGCTGCAAAATCATCGCAAGCAAAGAGGGGTCTAGGTAAACTGTCGCTTAGAGATCTGTTGGCAAAGCAGTGGAAGTGGTAGGCTTCTATTTTTTGCGTTTTTCACACGGATCAGAGAAACAGATCAGACGAGAAATAGATTTTGTGCGGGATATCTGAAGGGCTGAAATGCACAGCGCGTCGTCTCTCTAAAAAGAGACTCTTTTTGCCACCCTGCGGCTCCCAGCATAGCATCAATGTGTTTGCTTTCTGGCTTTAATTGCTTTATTTTTCCGAAATCTCAGGCAGTCCTGCGTTGGCAGCAGTTCCAACAAAAGAGTATATTACAGTTTTAACCAAACCGTAATAACTTAGCTTTCAGAGAGGAAAAAGGGAGTGGAAAAAGTCTTTAAAAAAAAGAAAAAAAAGTAAATTCGCTCCAGTAAAGACAAACGGCCCGTCAGATCAGCGCTGATGTAAACGTGATGGAATCACTTTCTGCTTCCTACCAGTTCAGAAGAAATAGCTGCAGCCCCGCACAGGCCGCCTCTCTCCCGCTTTAGGCCCGGCTTCCCAAATTCCTCAGGGGAGTCACAGCCGGTCCCGAGCAACCCGGCGGTCCGGCGTGCCGCCGCCGAGGGCCAGCCCTGGTCCCCCTCTCCGCCGCCAGTCCGGCTGTCCTAGTTGGGCACCGCTCCTCCGAAAGGGGGAGAGGACACGTGAAAAGCGCGCAGTGGTGCTCTGGCGAGGCGCAGCGAACGCGGCAGTGCCAAATTGGCTTGGGGAGGAGAGGGGATCACTTTGCGGCATATGAACGTCAAGAAGGGACAGTTAACCGTGGAGAGCAAAGGAGTGTGAGTGTGTGCGTGTGTTCTCTGTGCGTGTGTAAGCGGGCACTCCCGCTCCCCTCCTGCCAGCGGCGGGCAGCGCCAAGCGGACGGGAGCGGGTCGGAGCGGGGCCGAGCGGCGGGGCGCGGGCCGGGCTTTGGGCGGGCTCGCAGCGCCCTCTGTGGGCTGCGGGCGGCGCCGTCCCCTCGCCCGGCGCGGCGGCAGCCGGAGGTACCGGCAGCTCTGCTCAGCCGGGGATGAGGGTGCTGGGGGGGCTGCCCGCCTTTAATTCAGCCAGAAAGCCAGCAACGTCCTCCGGAGTGTGCTCCCAGTTTTGATTATGCTCCGGAGAGTGATAATTCCCACTAGTTATCTGTTTGGCAGTTTTCCGCCTGTAGAAGCCTCAGGATCTCTAGAGCAGACTCTGCCGCAGAACTTGATTTTATTTTTTTTTCCCATCTGCTTGTTTGATTTTCTCAGCGCCCTTTCCTTCCCCCAGTAACACCAACAGTTGCGATGTTTCCCTCCCCAAACAGCTGAGGGGGTTACGACGGGGCTGAATGAAGCCCCGCGGGGTGAGCGCCGCGCCGACACCTTCCACCGCCTCTCCCCACTCCGCCCGGAGCTTTTGCCGGGGATGGGACGAAGCAGCCGGGCTCCTGCCTCCGCCCCGGCTGGAGAAGGCGGGGGCTGCCCGGGAGGCGGCCAGCTGGCGGCGGGAGGAGCGCCCCCGGGTCCGCGGGATGAGTGCTCGGACGGAGGGTACTCGTGCCGCCTCCAAACTTCCTGGACAGGAGGAGCGCGAAGTGTCTTCCCCTTAGAAAAGCCAAAGCCGAAAAGTCATAAGGCCAGCTGAGAAATGTCGTGTTGCTCAAGTGAGCAAAGCTCTCGTGTGGGTGCGTGCCTAAGCGCCCAGCAGCCCCCGAGGGCTGTCGCCTTAGCCTGGCTGTCACCCGAAGGGAAGAGGTGACTTCGTTTGTTTCCCCTACCAGCCACACCGAGGTGGCCTTTCCTCCTGGAGGAAGTCTCAGCGAGAGCGGAGGCATGCAAGCGGTCATCGCATTATCGCACGGAGCCCTCGGGGGCTCTCGGTGCGCCGCGGGGTGCGGTGCGGGGCCGGGTGGATGCGCACACACCGCCCTTCCCTCGCCGCGCCGCGGGCCGCTCCGCGCCAGTTTTAGGAGGGAGCGGGGGCTCCATGTTTCCTGGGTTTCTCTTGTCACGTGAGCCGTGCTAGGAATGGTCGTGTACGTCACCTTGGCAGGAAAATAAGTTCTAGTTTTTCTATCATATTTTCCGTTTTCATTGAGATCCACCCTTGCAGATGTACACCAGTAAATACCACAGGGTAGGGAGAATAATAAAGGAGAAGCTTAAGCTAAACGATTTGCCTTAATTGGGAATGCTTCGAGCTGATAAGAGTAAATTGGAAAGTCCTAGTTTCCTTTTCCTTTTTTTTTTTTTTTTCTTTAAGATTACGGAACCTGAAACTGATAAATGAAGTCAATAGGAAAATTTGCATTGAATTGGATGGGAGCTACATCGAGTAATACTTCTTTTAGAACAGCGACCGAGCGCCAAGATACATTTTCTTGCTATTTAAAAGGGTAGCAGTAAACACTTTTCACAAGTTTGCATAATCCTCCATCCTCCCCCAGTAAAAGTTGGGTCCCTGTCTTGTTTCTGTTATTATTTACTTAGCATTAACAGAAGAATGGCAAAAATCTGTGAAGAGAGAACACTGAAAAGTTGATACAATCTCGAGTTCAGCAAACTCCGAAATTAGCATTTGTCAGGACACACTAAAAGCAAACGGCAGCTTTACGGGGAATTAGCTTTGTCACAGAGACGTAGTTATGAAAAGTGCTTATTGGTACACACACCTATTTTTTCATTCTTTTTCTATTTTATTCTGAAAAAATAAATATATTTTTAACTATGAGGAAGAAAAAAAAGCCCGGAGAAAGGGAACAAGGAAATTAGCAGGGTGCGTGTGTTTAAACGCTCCTTCCTCTGATTGCTGTCGTTCCCGGCTCCTGTCCTCTCTTTTTGTTGGTTTGGTTGAGTTTTTGAGGCTCTCGTTCCGACGCTTGACCAGCCCCGCAGCCGCTGCCGGCAGCGACCGGCAGGAGCCGCGGCGGGGGCGCCCCCGGGCCGCGCCCGCCCCCACCACCGGGTCCCGCCGGGGCCCCCGCACCAGCCCTCATCGCGGGGCACGTCACAGCTCCCCGTAACTTTCATTGTGTGGCCGAGTTTTCCTCCCCTCCTCAGCTTCTTTTTTTTTTTTTTTTTATGGGCGCCGATCAATTATTCACAAGCACATTTATCTCCCCTGCAATATGGAGAATTCATATTCATATCTCTGTTTTAGTGGCCTGACACTGATTAATGTAATATGCACCGCGGCTCCGAGCGCAGCCTCGCTCTATGAATCATGCACTATAAAGTTTCAATCGTCCTTGTAGATGAGACTATTACAAAAGACCGGAGAGCGGCGGGGGCGGGGAGGCGGGGGCCGGCAAGAGAGAGGGCTGTTCGCCGCTGCCGGCCACCGGCCCTGTGTTAAACAGCCTCGTATTGAAGCGACCCGGTGACTGATGGGGGACAATGCGGGTCCGGCATTCGTTCCGCCCGGCGGGACTCCCGCAGACACTGCTCCCCCTCCCCGGCCAGCCCCGGCCGCCCACCGCCGCCCCACGCCGTCTCCCCACCGGCCCGGCCCCGGGAAAGGGTTGCCTGAGCCTTGCCTCGCCCCCCGGCCCCCTGGGCCAGGCAGAGGCAGGGGAGTGCGGGCTGCCCGGCGCCCGCCATGTCGGGTGGGCACCCCGGGGCGGGAAAGGGGCTCAGGCTGACCTGGGGCGTGCCCTGCCTGGGCTAAGGGGCCCAGCCTGCCCGCAGGCCCGGGCGCCGCAGCAAAGGCTGGGTGGCTGCGTTGTGGCTGGGGAGGGAAGGCGTTAAAGGGAGTCCCCGTCGCCTAATTATTATTAATTTTTTTAAAAACTATTTTTAATTTTTTTAATTCCCAGATGTCCATAAAAGGCAAGGTGTGAAGAATGGCGGTGGCTGGCAGGGGCACGCTGGGCAGGCTGTCGGCACACAAGCAGCACGGGGCTGATGAGTCATAAATGCCAAAAGGAGCCTCAAAATACCCGCCCTGCCACGTGTCCCCCTCCCCTGGTCCCCGGGGCTCAATTTGTGGGGGAGGCCCCCCCTGCCATCTCAGTGACCACCCTGTGCCTAAGTCCCACCTGTGGCACCACCCGCCTACCCCGAGGCTGCTGGCGCATGGAGGGGGACCCACCGTGCCTGCATATGCCACCCACAGGCCCTGAAACCCATCAGCCTGCCATGGGTCAGGCAGACACGGCCTAACCAGTCTGGGGCAGATCCCTGCTGGCCCGTGGGGAGCAGAAGGTTGCTGTGGAGCTGTGCCACACAGGACCGCTGGTCCCACTTTGCCAGGAAGGGCCATGGAAATGACTGGCGAGGCCTGAGCCCAGTGCCAGCTTTGTGGGGACTGTGGCAATGAGGGACGTGGGGCCTGATTCCAGGCTTGGAGCTGCCAAGTTTTACGTTTCAGCAGTAAATTTTACCTGGGACTAACAAATCAAGTAAAATGCTGGAACATGTAATAAACATGGCCTGCGTAGCGTGTTTTCCAGTGAAAAGTTACAGAAACGGCTCCTGGCGAGGTTGGTGTTCCCCATTGTGCAGTGCCCCCATGCAGTGCCGTTCATAGCTTGCCTGTAAAACCAGCCATGTGGACAGGAATCGCTGGAAGTACCAGGAGACTGAAAACCCCATAGAAACGGGTATTCAAAATTTAAGACTTAGAAAATATGAGCTCTTAAAACTAAACAATGTACTTCTGTGAGGAATTAATTTACTCGAGTCCCGTCACCTTTATTAATATTAGTTTTGGCTTCTCTTTTGTGTATGTGGAGAGAATGCATGCATGGGTGTTTGTAGAAAAAAGCAGAAAAAATACATAATTTATCTGTTTTTGCTTACTTTAATTAGCATTACAGACATCCTTCACGTCTGATAGCCAAACTTGTATCCCGACATGTGCCTTTGGAGCCAAGCTAATGCAAAAATGCAAACGCGGGACGCACACCGATAGGCACCGGTGGTGCCTCTCCTGAGACAATAGAAAGCGCCGGCGTAAACTCCGTGCAGAATTAAAGACAGATTTAAAAAGTAACATTTATTTTTACTCCAGATTTATGGCTGACCCGTAGATAATTAAAGGTTTTATTTTGAGCTGTTGGCCCCACACAATACATTGTCCTTTGTTGCTGCACAAGTAGCGCTTTCCCTGTGCTGCCTACAGTTCAAAAACAATGAAGCAATCCATTTATTTTGTTGGTCAATTGTAGCACAAAGTGAGGTGGTCAGTGTGGAAAGTTTATCACTGTCTTGTCCCTTTGGAGGAGGCAGAGCATTCACACAGCCTCTGCCCCAGTACACAAATGTCAGTCTTTTTGCAGGCTGCTGTTTTCCTTTTGAAGATGCCGATGGTGTCTCTGATCCACTAATCCATTTATCCAGTTTCATGAGTGCATTGGCTGAATACGCTCACAATAGCCTTGCCCAGCTGGAAACAAGAAGTCAGGGAGTGCAGCCGGCACACCCACCAATGCCTGACACCACTCTTGGATGAGGCTTCAGTGCTTGTCTCAAAAAAAACCCCATCCCAAACCAAACCAAAAACCCCAGAGCCCCCAACCTGCTGCAGTATGCCCAGTACTGTGATCCTTCTCGCCCTGAGAACAGAAGTGTTTTTAGCACCATCTATAATGTACTACAGGGTTGTATTATTTTCATGATATTTGGCTGTGTCAGTGAGGGTTGAAGCTTGAGGAAAAAAATGCCTCCGGGACTCTACAAACAAGTGCACATTAAAGAGACTGGTCAGTTGCTGCCAAGCGGGAGGGGGCATGGGAGAGGCAGCGGGCAACGGGCTTCCATTTGTGTTCGGTGCTGTGCCGTTACTTGCCAGCTTTTTATTGCATTTTAAATGTATGTTTAATTACCAGTGTTATTGGTAATAACAATGTTTGAAAATATTAAATACATTTGTGAGCTTGTGTGAAAAAGAAGTTAAAAGGTGTTCGGTGCACAGAATGTTAAAAAGATCTCACAATGAAGTGATTAACATTTTTATGAATAAAATTAATCACGCATTAACTCTGCAGCTCAATACATCTGAATGCCAAATGTTGCACAGCAGCCCTTTCCCCTAAACCCAAGAATTTTGGATTCAGTATTGACCCACATCAAACAGTCGTCTATTAGTAATGGCAGTGTAGTTATGAGAAGATATTTTAATAATGTACATTTACATTTGAGGCAAGCAAATAAAAAGGAGAAAATAAATTTGGGGTATTTTGTCAGGATTTGTGAGGACCGGTAGGCACATAAAATACATTAGGAAGCAGTCAATGGAGTCAACTGTTTGGAGAAAAAAGAAGTTTATGCGGCGCTTACGGAGGCAAGCAGCAAAGTCACCGTAGTAAACAGATTCCAGTGGATTGCACTGATCTCTCCTCAGCTCTTATTAGCGCGCTCATTGTTCTGGACAAAGCTTACTAGGTTTTAAGATGGGAGCTTACCGTTATTAAAATTTCCACTGTGTCAGATAATAAAATGTGATCTCTTTCTCTCTCCCTCTGTGTGTCTGTGTATATGTGCACGCGCACGCGCGCGCGTGTGTGTTTTCTAATCTCTTGCCACTGTGGTTTTGGGATTATTCCAGCAGGCTGTACAAAGGAAAGCAAAGGCATCTGAAGTGTCACTCTACAGCTGTGGCAAAGTAACAGAATTTCCATTTTGTTGATGCTCCCAGCACATGTGTGCAGCAGAAGGTGATATCAAAGGAGCCGTTCTTCCTCAGTTCTGCACATTATTTTTCACTGCTGTGGCGAATCTCTCTGAGCTCCGTGAACCAATAAAACAACGGTCCCTGTTTGAGTTGATATATTAATATTTACTGAGGATTTGCAAGGTCGGGGCTAAATGTCAGCAGATTGCTGGGGCAGTACTGTGGGGAATAATTAAACAAATCTCACAGCAGTTCAGCCTCCTAACATCTTTATTAATTTTTTTCCTCCTTTTTTTTTTTTTTTCCTTTCCTGAAACAGTACACTGAAATAGTGCTTTTTCAGCCTCAGTGAAGATTTGGGAGAAGTTTAATATTAAAATCCTGGATTGGAAGTATTTGGTTTTGACAGTTGCTTGGCCCACTTGCCTGCAGATGTTAGTTGGTTGTGAAGGCTATGATGTGTGAATTATCACCAAGCTGCTGGGATTCTCACCTGCCTCTCCATCAAATTCATCTTGACCAGTCTGCCAAGCACAATAACATTGCTGCTGTAAGTGGAGACCCAAATTGACTTCATTAAGTAGTGGGTCTGCTTCTCTAAGAGAAGAAACTGGAGGACCCCAAATCAGTACGCACGTCTCCCTTAACATGATTATAGCATGCACTTTAGTACAACTTAGACAATTCTCTTTAATAAGCTTCATAATTAGTGTTGGGATGCCTCATTACAAGTCATTGCCTGTAGCAGTCCTAGGCCAAACAGCCCTTCTCAATCTGATTTATTTTATTTTATTTTTTTTTTTTTATCAGGCAGCAGGAGCTGTCTAGAGCTTTTTGTTTGTATAATGGGGACTTGCATTAAGCCCCCAGTGTAAAAATACCACAAGGAAATTAATTGCTTCTGTGCAGATTCACCACAGATGTGTCCTGTTATGGGGAATGGTGTATTTCTGACATCGCTATACTGCAGTGTGCTGGGAGGAAAAAAAAAAAAAAAAGTCTGGAAAAGCTACAAATGCAAACATATTAGCATCCATATAGATTCCTTATGTTGTAACTGAAAACAAGGAGATTCTTAAAGCGTGTCAGGGCCTTCAAGCCTTTTTTGAAATAAAGTGGATTTTTTTTTCTGATTTTTTTTTTAATACTCAAAACCCACTAATAAAATACACATGGCCACATATTCTGTTTGGTACTGGCTGATAAATGTGCTACTTAAAATAACACACACGAGGAGTGCGGTGACTCAACGCAATAAGAAGGCTGACACACAAAGCCGCCCTCAAGGTCAGTGGTTTGTTATCTATCACTGTTGGTCAGGTTGTGAATCACAGCTGCAAGTTTCAGCAAGTTGAGGGGAGGAGGAGCATTTAGAGTGCTTGCCCTGTGGAAAAGAAAAGCTGAGCTGGTGGTTTGTTAGCTGCAGCTGAACATCACCCTGCAGCTTCTGGGTAATGCCCATTCCCCTGTCACTACAGCAAAGCCGGAAAGTGCCTTGATCCAGATACGAGCGCTTTGATTTACTTGTTAGAATTCAGGTGGAAGGGTTTAGGGTTAGCAAGTCCACCACTGCAGAGCCTTGTAGTACTGCCCTCTCGTTATTTATATCGATTTCTTTCATCTCAATCCTTGTAACCTTCAGTTTTGACTACAGGCTGATCCCTCTGATACAGTTGCATTTGCCTAGTGACATCACTATTGATAACAGAATATTAACAATTCACCTCACAACAGTTATACGAATGAGGACCCGTTTAGAATAATATAATGTGGGAGCTGTGGTGTTAGGAATAACTATTTGCATTCTTCATGTTTGGCCGTGAAGTGGACTCCTTCATCTATTAATTCTAGGTGCTGCAAAATGAAAAGAAACCCAAAAAACCAACAAGTGTCTCCTCTATTCAAATTCAGGATGTTGCTTGTCTGATAACAATACAGTAGCAGAAGTAACAAAACTGTTCTAGTAATGAACCTCCCAGATTAGATTTTCTAAGTATGTGCAACATGAAAAAATCACAGGCAAGTTAAGTTTCTGCATTCAGGCTCACTGAATTTACATACAGAAAAAACATCATAGGCTTTAATGCATGTATCTGACAAACATGATTTCAAGAAAATCCACAGATTAACTGCAAGCAATGGTGGGAACATGTAAGTTACATGAACAGATCAGATCAGTGTTCAGTTTTACCACACTGCGCTTCATAGGATCTTTTACCAGCCGTTTCAGAGCAAATGGCAAGACAAACTGCACAGACTACCACACAAAATCTTGCTTTTAAAATATATATATATTTTTTCTTATCCATCAGCTTTTGGTTCTGCTATTATAGCAACACTTTGCTCAAATGTATGCATTTTACTTTTTTTTTAGGCTATCAAAGAGCAAACAGCTCAGACACACAATCCCAGGGGGAATTATTATTATTTTTCTGTGCCTTGCAACAGCAGTAACCTGGAATCTTCTTAAAAATGGCTCTGTATAACAGAAGAAAGCACCTGTTCTAGAGCAGGTGAAATTGTGCTAGATGAGATCTGCACAGAAGATGACAAAGAAATGCTGTCTCTGTGAGACCGGTGGAGGACAGAGGTGCAAAGGTAAAGAAGTGCTTTTCCCAAGTTACCTACTTTGTTTATGGCAGAAATGAGAACCCAAGCTTGAAAATTAGGGGTTTCACTTAAGAGACACTCAAGTGTAATGGGATGTTTCAAAGATTTGCAGTGTCTGCAGGCGAGTGGTGGAGGCAGAACTGGTGCCATTAAACTGCATCCACAGCCTCATAATGTGTTCACTAATGTGTCATCAGCTCCTATGATGTCACTGGAAACGTTTTGACTCTCATATCTGAATTCACACACTGAAAACCATACTCAGTTATGTGAGTGAAAGCAATCTGATATTTACAAATTCTGTGTATTCTTCCTGGAATCATCAGAGCAGCTTGCCCTAGAAAGGGTTACAATTGTAAAGGCGGCCTTCAGATCAAAGTGTTTTTTCTTTAACTTTAAAAAAGATTTTTTAATTACTCCATGTATTTCAGTAGTAAAAAATTTGTTTCCTCAGTTTGAAAAACATGTTATATGTTTAGGGAAACAATCTAACCCACCAAATGATGCAATATTTTGGAAACCGTTTTACAAACAGTTTTTTCATGAACGAATTTCTAAAGATGCTAGGCAAATCCTTCAAGTTTTTTTTATACAGGGATAAATAATTGACAACTTCACATGAAAAACTGTACGTAAAATAAGATAATTTAAAAAATTGGAAAATTAGTTTTAAAAGAAATGGTAAGCCTTGAAAAATACTGTTTTGCAAAGTGAGATGATGATAATTGTATCCATGTATATGGTTCTCCTGCACACAGAGGAAAAGGGAAAATGGATCCTCTCCATCTGAGAGAGGCATGTTTTAAGTTGTGTGAGGGATTAGGAGATGGATATAGATGCTTTAATTCAGCATCTCCCTTTGGAGAAGAGTAACATATAAATTCCTTCTCAAGTTACATTTTCTCTGTAGTCATCTTCTTACTAACTTTACAAGAAATAAAAGCAGTAGAACAGAGGAGGAAGTGGAAACCAAATCATGTCACCAACTACCTTTTTTTTTTTTAAATTCGTATGGCCTTCTGCTATTGTATATGTGTGTACATGTGTATGTTGGAGAACGAATAAATTATTCCCCCAGGCCTTGCTCATAGGGGCTGCTCTGTGAATCTAAGTGGTTACATGTGGAAAGAGGTAAGAGGAGATGATTTACTGTGAACACAGGAAATTT
Source organism: Pampusana beccarii (assembly GCA_013399365.1). Lineage (NCBI taxonomy): Eukaryota > Metazoa > Chordata > Aves > Columbiformes > Columbidae > Pampusana > Pampusana beccarii. Next base: position 50,942 of record VWYH01002916.1, on the reverse strand, counting down.
GTATACTTCTGGTAATCTGTGGTAAATCCACCAGGAAGCTAATGATGCCGTATGTTTTGTGTGGCCGCTATCTGGTTATGAGGATGCTCTCAGAAGGAGTGTGAAAGCTAGGTTGTTTGGCTCCTTGAAATGCCCAAACACATGGCTTTCTTAGGCAGGACAAGTCAACAGTCTGCTTAAGCCCTCCCTTACCAACTCATGCAAGGAATATGGAAGATCAGAGAAGCGTAACAGAAGTGCTGTTCTCACCAACAAACTTGTCCCTCTTAATTGCTTTTCCATTGTAAGTGGTGTGTGCACGTTCTTCGTCTTACCAGGCTATTGGTTTTGCCTTCCCCCTCTCACCTCCCCCCCAAAAAAAATTGGCTTACAGTACTTGATCCTATTTACATCTGTTTGGTAGTCTCTTACCAGTTTTGAGAAACTGATTCAGTTTGGTCATATTTCTGTGGAGAGCACCCTTTGATAGTACATGATATTTGTGCCCACAGTGCAGGTCTTTTGGGTCTTGGGTATGATCACCAACATAAAATGGAATGTTCTCGCTTGCATAATTGACAAGTGGTTCTTATCTTTGGAGCTTCAATCTGCTCAGTCTTTCCTGACAATAAACAGTCATAACTCTGGGCTCATTGACCATGAATGTGGCTTCAGTCAGTTGCTCCTGGAGTGGAAGGGCTGCGGCTGAAGACCGTTTGTGTAAGGGTTCATCAGTCATCTTCATCCCCTCTTCGCAGGCCTTTCACTGTCCTCAAGACTTTTATCTTTTCTTTTCTTTCTTTCTTTCTTTCTTTCTTTCTTTCTTTCTTTCTTTCTTTCTTTCTTTCTTTGTCCTCCCTCTAAAATAGTATTCTCTTTGTTTCTCCTCTGTACCCTCTCAGCAGATAGGAGGCTTTCCTTTGTGTGGCTGTAAGAATAGGCTGCTGTCAGCAGACAGCCTGACTGTTCTTGTCTTCTACACCAGACCTCCATGTCTCCATGCCTCTACTCTCCCTTTCTGTCCAGCCTTCTGCTAGCCCTTGATCCAAGCAGGGGAATACAAGAATACTGCTCTTTTGCCTGGCAGAAGCTGATCTTTACATCAGTTTCAAAGGATGGCAGAAAAATGCTGTCTGTGCATCTCCTAGTCAGAAGCAGCACAATCACTTATATCTCTGATCCCAGGGAGAAGGTTTACACTTGACAATCACCTCTTTCAAACCTTCCCTTGGAATGAAACCTGAGGCTTACAGGTCTTCTGTAAGAGTCCATTAGTGCACACCTAAATGTGCAGAGGTTCTCATCTCCCAGGATCAGAGCATGTGCGTGCAGATCTCACAGGGAAGACAGAGAAAGCAGCAGTAGAGCTAAGTGCAGTCCCGAAGGACCTCAAGCCCAGAGAACTAACACATGTTGGAAAGTTCAAAAAATATTTTATTGTTGTCAAATGTATAAACCTGATGCGCAATTCTAACCAGATCAGGCTTTGGGCCGTTTGCCCGGTTATTCATAAGAAAGTGTCCAGAGTGGGTAAGATTGTGAGATTCTCCTGGGACACAGCTCTTGATCTGGTTATTTCTTGTTGTGTTTGATAATACACAGTTCTCTGCCAGAGGGAATTCTGGGCTTATATCCATGTTCATCCTCATGTTCAGGCAGCAGGGACAAGACTAGTTATGGAAGTGTGCTATGTTTAAATTGAGGGTCCCTCTGAGGGATAGGGAAATTGTGTGAATTCTGGTCTGAAAGTGATCTCCATCCTTCCTTCTACCTCCTCTTCTACAGAATGAATGCTGTCTTGGGGTTTTCTGCTGTAAATCTGTTTTCCTTAAATATTTTATTGTCTTGCTGCCTAGAAATGTTGAAGGAATTTCCTCAGAAAGTTGTGAAATGGAGTTTGTGAAGTAGTTAATCAGCACACGACAATTATTCCCTCTCATCTGGTGTAGAGGGATAGTCTGAATATCCCAATACGGGATATTCAGAGGACTGTATGGGTAGCAGAAGTGCATCCTACACAGTGTGAGAGAGTAACTGATCTCCAGCTTGTGAGTAGTACTCACTGATATGTGGAGGAAGAATAACTTCTAGATGCACAAAGGAAGAGGTTGCCAACTTGGAAGCATGGTGCTGGGCAGAGGATATCTTTGGAGTAGCTCTCACTGCCACTATTCAGTGTTTCCAAACAATCTGTGGGGTTTGCCTTGATTGGTTGCAAGTCCCTGCAAAGCAAATAATAGGAAGTTGTGGCAAGAGGTCACTCATAGACTTATGTGCATGACAGATGTTTTGCTGTCTGTCTTTCCTGAAATATCCTTCTTTAGGAGATATCATCTTCTGTCCCATTTTCCTCCATTATGTTTCGAGTTGCTAGTTTGGAGATCTGTCTTCCCATCTACCATTCCAAGAATAGAATGAGCTGCACAGTAGTCTCTTTATACATACCTGTTTATAAATTGCACCCTTCCAGGCAGAGTTACTCCCATTGGTTTGTGAAGCTCCATTGGCTTTTCTTACTTAATATGTCACTGTTTTCCTCTCTACATTAAGTTGACTTGGTCCAAACTGGCAGTGCTCTCTGTAGAATTAGAATTGCTGCAACTGATGTTGCCATACCATGCTCCTAAACTAACTCTGTCCAGATTTTCTCCTGATTTGATGATTTCCCAGAGGCAGCATACTGTCATTTGCTTGGCTGCTATACTTAGAGTTAAGAGGTCAATGTATGCCATGTCTTTTTGAAGAGATACACTTTATGTGCAGAAAGGAAGTATAGGGACATGGCATGAAGAACCCATGACCTTATGCTACAAAATTGTTTAGGGGCTTTTTGTGTGTGTGTGTGTGTGTGTGTGAGAAAGAGGTGTGGATAAGATTAGGTTTTTCAGGAGGGGCACTGCAGAGAGCAGGTATTGAGGCTGTATGGGAGTATATGCTGGAGGTGTTGGACACTTCCATGTTTCTTTGCCATCTATTTCCCCGTTCAAGCGGCAACATACTTACCGTGCCCCAGAGAACATTTGAAAACTAGATGGAAGCAGTAAGAGAATTTGGTCAGGGAATTTGACCTCAGGGCTACCCACAGAACCAAATTACAAAAAAGACAGTATAGACAAAGCTTTCCACATTGGCATGTGCCTACTGTAGTAAGAGTAATTGATATTTTGGCTAAAAAAGAAGAAACAGAAAAACATCAAAGACTATTTGTGCAAGTTTTTGGGAATTTATGTGTTCAAGGGCATTTCAGCATCGATACTACTTGAATAGATTCAGTCATTTCAAGAGTCATTCATTCACGTACAGATAAGAGTTCATGGAAACAGTAAACTCTATTTTAGGTTCACAGAACTTTGTGAGTATACCCAGATTTATTGCAGCAGCTGAAAAACATTCAAGGGTGTTCTAATGTGTAAGACTTAACATTTTATCTATTTCGTTTGGTGCAGTCTAGTGAAACATTTGGCTCTCTTTTCCATATTTCACTTATTAGTCACTCCCAGTCACTCTGAGTTCAAATATGCCATCTTTACTCACGCAAGTAACGTTGAATACAGGAAGAATCACTGGCTTCCAGGAGTCTGAATAAAAGAGTCAGTCCCAGTATGTACTCAAGAACATAGCTTGCTATTCTAACTTTCATTATAGTAGAATTCTTACACAGCTGTTACATTTTAAGATGGACGAATGAGAATTTTTAGGTGACCGAGGAAGGTGTTTGTGGGATAAACAGGACATCTTTCCTTCTTTTCAAAGGAGATGTGTATTTTCCCACTTTAGAAATCATGATTTGTATCTTTTTTGGGCAACTGCTATCACTGGTCACAATGGTGTTCTATAAATTTTAGGATACAGGCAGAGCTTGTAAGAATCTTACTTAATTATGTGATATATTGTGTTATATTGATTATGTTATTGCTTGTAAATCCTGTTCCTTAATAAAGCTGCAGTCATTTTGCAATAAGGTTGTGTTTGCAGTCAGTTAATGACTGTCTGGGGGCAATGGGCAAAGTAGCAGGAATATTGGTGTGAAGTGGAAAGCATGGTACTGGGCCTTCCAGTATAAGACCAGGAAATAAAAATGCTTGTATCAAGAAAAAGAGAAAAAAAAATATATATATATATTTAGCCCCTCTTCAGTACACTGGTTCACAGTTTTCTTTTAGGTCCAACAGAAAAAGCAGCATTGTGCAAAGCATCTGCACACGAATACAGGGTAGGATAATATTTGATTTAAAAATACAAGTAAATGATAACTGCCAATATTGAGACCATGTGAAGGCAAAGGAACAAAGCATACTTTCATTGCTAATCATGTTAACATCAAAGTTTGAAGAGTACATTCGCCTATTCAGAGGAAATGCCATCACACTTCTGACGATCACATCTGCCACTAATATCATCCGGCATGTGGTCAGGTCTCTGTTCTGACTTTTATCTCTCTACCAAAATTTCATGTCTTGATTTTAACATCTGATGCTGAATTCAGGTCACTACAAAATAAGTACAACTTTTATTTCTTTTCCACTTTCATGATGTGTTCAAAAGATGCTTTTTAAAATCAGTACATAGTATGAAATATTTTTTTAATTTTTTATTTTTTTTTTTGTTTGTTTTTATTTTTTTTTAGAGAGGAGGTGGTGGTGTTGTTTGTGGGGTTTTTTGTTTGTTTGTTTGATTTTGTTTTGTTTTGTTTTTCTTGAGTTGCCTTAGAAAACATTGTGTTAGACCTGTAGGAAATGCAGAAGTCTGATTTATCAGTACAATACTCTCATGCCAGAAATCAATGAAGTTTCATCTGTGTAAAAGTGGAGTAGTGCACTCACACTCCATACATTTTTAACCCAGAGGATTTCAAGCATTGATTCACAAGTCTTTGAAAGCCTGAAGTTTTGCCTTCCCTGATGTTCTATCTTGACAACATATAGCTGGCTAAATACATGTTGATGGCAACATCACATAAATGTGTTTGATAATTTGTAACTATCGCTTTTTAGCTATGTCCCTAATATTAAAGTTTTCTTGCTTTTTTTTTGAGGGGATAAACTCCAGACCTCTCTCCCTTACCTTCAAGATGTTTAAATGGAGAGAAAATGTTTCCATAGATGTATTTCTGTACCCTTTAAAGACCTCCTGTATTCTCAGTGCCATTTAAAGTGGGGTTTTACAGCAGCTACCTAAATAGGGAGGAAGAGTCTATTCAGAGATTTCCAAGCACATGAAACAAAGGTGTATGTTGATGGTTTTTCCTCTGTGTGCCAACATAGCACTCATCTTTAGACTGGCAGTAATAAATTCTCATCTCAAAGCTGAAGCAAGTCAGTGCTGATAGTGAAGTGGAAGAATAGGTAATACTGTATTTCTTCATACAGTAAAGAACACCTTCCAGTTAACCCAATGCGATATTAATCATATAACTCTTTTGGCCCTGTAAGAGGTTTCTAAGGTGGAATCTAACAACCCTGTACTACTTTTCAAGGCAGAGAAAGAAGAAGTCTAGCATATGAGTCAACATTTTCTTAAGAGTAAGAACTGATTGTAATGAACAAAAGCTATGCATATTTTAGTTTTGTTAGTGGTACACTGTTTGATAAGTCTACCTCCACGGTCACTGTGGTATCAGCTGGAATAATAGTAAAGAGCTGTGGAAATTGTTTGAGAGTAAAAAATGCATCACAACCCTTTCACTGAGTCCTTGTTGCTTCTTGAATTAAGTTTGGTCTTCTTTTCAGGTCACAGAATCACAGCATCACAGAATCGACTGGGTTGGAAAAGACCTCAGAGATCATCGAGTCCAACCCTTGGTCCAACTCTAGTCTGTTTACTAGAGCATGGCACTAAGTGCCATGTCCAGTCTCAGTTTAAAAACCTCCAGGGATGGCGAGTCCACCACCTCTCTGGGCAGGCCATTCCAATGCCTGACCACTCTCTCTGTAAAGAATTTCTTCCTAATATCCAGCCTAAATTTCCCCTGGCAGAGTTTAAGCCCATGCCCCCTTGGTCTTTTACTGTGTCTTTTTTAGCAGCTTTTTATGTTGACCCTCCTGTTCTTCCTTCACTTCTCTTGATTTTCCATGCATCTGCACAGACAGTCATGACAATCCATAGCTCACAGAAGACAAGCACTCATAATTCTGGCTATTATTTGTCTCACAGATAAAATTTGTTAAAAACAATGGACCAAAATTATTATTTTTTTTCCGAAAGTAGATAAAATACGTAATGTAAAAAGTTTTAGCAGGTTGGTGGTTTGTTTTTTGTGTGGGTTTTTTTTTCCCATCTGCTTTACATACCGGTGGATAGCTCACATGCACACGGAGATCTCTTTTTCTATCGAACCAATACCAGTGAATATAAAAATCCTACCTAAACAATTCTGGTTGCTAGTTGCAACACATTCAACAGCGTTACTAGTTGAATATCTTTTGGAACTAATTTTATGCAGACAAGTAATATCTTGGTTTTCTAGTAACATAGAAGAGCTGCTTCTTGATATTAGCTTAGCCAAGGTTATTGTAGTAAAAAATATCAATATTCTATCAAAAACCAAGCTGAAGTGCTATTGATAGCCACCTGCATACACTAATTAAAAAGTCAAATAGTAGAGTAACGGTTTCATTTGCAAAAGTTACAGTAATACCCTATTATTTAAACTCTCTTCTAATCTTCTTATTTAACCTCTATGGCTATAACTATAACAATTAAGGCATTAGTATATTTCTTCTATTGCTATTGCAATGCATACATTATCAAAGTTTGATTGTCGGTTTATATGAAAGTGATTTTTCAAGCTTCTGCTTCTTAGTAATGGTGGAAACTACACTCTTACACTCCTCTACATCATTTTAAACACAATTCTGTAAAGTTATTTCTTTTGAAGTACAGGTCATGGTAGATGACTACTTTCAAGCAGCCAAGTAAACAGTGTGATGTATCAGTTCAGAAAATATTTTCATTTATTGCAATTCATTAGGATTAACTTCTACTATTACCTTTAATCGTACATGAAACAGGCTAATATTATTCAACAATTCCACCATTGATATGAAATATTTTAGATGCCATTACATTCTAGAGATCATTGATTTAAGTAATATTACTAGTTAGAGTACACTACAATATAAGAAAAGTGGCTTATAATTTTGATCTTGTGTTGAGTTTTTTATAAATTACCTGTACAAAATGACAGAAGTCTTGATCTTGAGTGATCAATATTTGTCTTATCAAGAAAAAACATGTTGAATAGACACTAATACATTAAAAAATGAAGGTGACAAAAGTTAAAAGTAGAATAATTGAAAATGTAATTGTAAAATATATTTTACTTCAGTGTGATATCTTCACCCGCACCTAGAGATCTCGGAATACATGTGGAACAAGTACTCTTTCTGGTTGATTCTAAATGTTAATGAGAAACTTATATTTACTGACATTTCCTATTTTCTCTTTGCAAACTCATCAAGTGAGAGAATGATGAACAACAGATGTATGTGCAAGCTCTCCTGTTGAACTGGGATGGAAGTTATCTTGGAATACAAGCGGTTTCCAGATATTCCTGGAGAAGCCACCCAGTGGGTAGCTTCGATGGAGGACTTCAAATCCTGGAGACAGGAAATAGAGGCACAGTATCTCCCAATAGCCTCCTGCTGTCACCGGCCACCTGACAGCCCACCTGTTGTACCTTAGCCCTTAAAAGAAGTCCACCCACATGACTGGCCCCTCAAATCACTGAGTGTGTCATCCCTGTGATCACTGAGGGGCCTTGGAGCAGGCTGGGCTGTAAGGAGGAAAAGGGGAGTTGTTGTCAGCTCTTTTATTGGAGCGTGAAGGACTTCCCATCGACCTTTTGAAGAAAGAACATTTCCCCAGAGCCTGGTCCATCTTGGGAAAGATTGGCATGAGCCTACCCCATCAAATAAGTCTTTCCCACAAAGACCGGATGGGAAGTTGCTGTACCATCTGCATCAGCGGTGGGAGAGACACCCCTGTGGTACAGAAGTAGGCATCCACTCCTTCCTGGAAAAGTGGTTCTGGTTCCTCTGCCTGTTAATCCTGGATAAAGTAAAGGGAGAAAGTCTAAAGGAAGAAAGATATGGAGAAGCAGGGTAAGAAATGAGCATATGGGGAAAACATGTAAGATAGAATCATTTTGCCAGGTCACTGAGGGCCAAAAAATGCTGGAGATGGAGATGGCATTGAAGAGGACATGGTGAGGGATCAACAGGAGGTATAACCACTGCGTCTATACATGGCCCTGGCTGAGATTCCCTCCAGAAAGACGCAACAAACTTCCTGCAGAAGGGCCAGGTTGATTGCTTCCAGTCTTCTGCAGGCACTGGAAGTATGTGTAGTCGACAACCTTGCTTAGCCTGGGGCCAGTTCCTTGAAATAGCGTAAGGTGGCTTAGACGCCTGCCAGTGAGTAGCTGGGATGGAGGATAGTGAGTTATTGTGAAGACAGGAAGCAGGAATCAGCCTTGCCAGACTGGACGTTGTCTCCTGGTGATAAAAAATACCATTCTGGTGTTTCAAGCCTCATGTGACATCTGTAACCTTCAGTGCTTCTGCCTTTGCAGAGTGAAGAAGAGGGATCTATTCTATACTGAGGAAGAAGTTGGGTAGAGAGGACCTGGCTTGCTTTGCCATATTGCAAAATTCCTTTAGCTTCAGCAGACGTGAGTCTCCACCCCCCTTAATGCTTGTCACCATTCCCACTGAGTAACACAGACTCAGGGGATCTTCTGACCAAAATAATGTGGTACCAGCCAAACCTGACTTGAGAGTGAAAAGTTCTATAATATGTAGTGTGAGGTGCTTCCTCAGACTGTCCAGAGTCTGGTTCTGGAAAGAGAAGGCTGTGACCAGGCCCTCAGAGAAAGCAGTGTGGGATGTAAAAGCTTGGATGTAAGCTCCACTAGAGTAGGGGAGTGCAGGCAAAGGCAGAAGGGTGCCCTGAAAGCAGGTTGTACACCAGGTAGCCTATGGAAATCTGCAAAGAGCGCAGAAGGTGAGAAGCAACCAGGCCATGGGCTAGCACTCTGGGGTTCTCCTTCGTCTCTGCCGTGAGATAATGTGTGGCTTGTTTCCAACCTGAAGGCTCTTGTTTCCTAAGGGGGCTAACAAGAGGTGGCCATCATCTTGGAGAAGCTGAGAACCCATAGTTCCTGTTTAGTTAGGCTAAACAAGGTGACTTTTGCAGGCAGGAGCATGGGAGAAAGGGAAACTAGGGGAGAAATCAGGTTAGTCACACAGTGAGACAGCACCTGCATGCATCCACTTGGTCAGTTCTGTCCCATTCAGGAGCTGGCAGCATATCCCAGCTGTGACCATCTCTTATCTGCAACCAAAACATTTTTGAAGAGAAATGAAGATAAGTTCCAGACAAAGGGCATTGGTGAGCTGACCGCAGGAGGTGCAGGTCAAGGCAAGTGTTTGTTCCCCTCTGCTCAGCATTGAGGAAGGGAGGGAAGCACCTGGAGTATTGTGTCCATTTTGTGCTCCCCAGTTAGTATAAGTTAGGCAGTGAGGTGCTGGAGAAAGCCCATCAGAGAGCCACCAGGCTGGAGTCCTCAGCAGTAAGAAGAGAATGGGAAAGGGAGATCTTACTGCTGTCCTCATCTATCCTGGAGGATGCAGAAAGCCAGATCCAGGTTTTACTCAGAGCTACACAGTGACAGGATAAGAGGTGATGGATGGAAGATGCAACTTTTAGATATTACAAATGATCTTCTCTCCACAAGGATTTTCAAACACATACAGGGATTTTTTGGATTCTCTGTGGAGATATCCAAAATTCAGCTGGACATGTCCCTGAGCAACCCAATTTCAGTTGGCCTTGCTGGACCAGATCACCTCCAGAGGTTTGTTCTACTAAATTACCATACAATTCTATGAAATGTGTTAGAGCTGTTGTCACAGTGCCAGAATTGGATACATAAAAAGCAGGAGGGGATGGTAATGGCAAAGTTATACTTACCAGCTTACAAGCAGCATGTGGCCATACCTAGTGTTTATTTAATCGCTGCTATGGTCAGGAGTACTGTGCAAATTATCTACTTTTTTTTTTTTTTTTTAAAGTGGTATTATATTGATTATTTTTACCTCCTTAGGAAGCACTGTTATAAAAATCTTTATACTCCCGCAAGTCTTTTAGCAAAGAGGATAAAAATCAAATTTCACAGCTGTGCTAACATTAGGCCCAGACCGTTTTCAGTACATATTAAATACAAAATGTTAAAATAACATTAAAAGCCTAATTTAAGCTGACAAAGGCAAAGAAATCAGAATGTGGATGAAAAAGGTTGAAAAGGAAAGTAACCTCTCTCTAGACATATACACATCAACTTTCTGAGTTTTTCTGAATAAGATTTATATTTCTTTTGGAAAAGATATAATGTCCTTGGGACTATTAGAGAATAAATAACGCTGGACCTTTTCCAAAATAATCTATTGTAATTCATGATTTTCATAAATTTAAAAATATTAAATACAAATGTGAAATCCTAACATATCAGGTTAAGGATATTGCTCTTTTTATGTTCCAATTAGAATCCTTTGGAATTTTCATATTAGGAATATTGCATAATACAAAGCTTAGAATAATATGTGCAGTTAAGTGCACTTCTACAAAAGCACTTAAAGGATATTCACAGCAGCTTCTTCTCAAATATAAACAGATCTCACTTACTGTTTATTTTGAGGAGAGAAGTAGATCAGGAAGTTCAGCTAGTTCAAGTGTATTTTTAGAGAAAGACAAACTTTCAGAACGTCTTATGTTAATATATCAATGGGAGTTGCAGGGGCATCCTATGAGTAGCTGGCAGGAAAATTAGGATAGGACAAGAACGAAATACTGTAAAAATAGCATAATTATTATGGATGGTTCTGTGTATCGCTTCTCCCTTCCAACCAGCTTTAAATGTACCCATACTTGCTGCAAAAATGCTCTTTGTTTTGTGTTAGATTTAGCAGAGAAGGTGGTACGACTGATGATTTCCTGTCTTATTTGTGCAATACAGATGTATGTGAATGGCGAGACAGATCTAAATTCCTTCTGAAGCTTACTTTTCTATTGAAAATATGTACAGAAATGGTACATGTAGATACAAATATGCGTATATGCCATGTATATATGTGTACATGCCATCTTTGGAGTAAGGTATGCTAAGAAGTAGATGAAGCTTGATCTGAGGACACCAGTTACAGACATCTGTTGAGTGGTCTCCGGTGTGCTGTATTGCTGGGTTTTCTCAGACGCTTGGTATCTGTAAGAGGAAGCTGGGGTCTGAAGTGTCAGCCTGTGTTATCATAAGGTGAGTGACCTTTCAAAATGTATGATAAGTCAAGATCTTCTAATAACTTATTAAGACAACATTGTCTCAGAATTCCCCAACTGATCTTAGATACCGTATCTTGCTGTGTCTTTTAATATTGTGGTTATAGCTTTTTCCTGCAAGGAGACACCTATTTTGATTTTCAAACAAAGGCACATCGTTTTTCAACAGTTGGAAAAAAGTAACTGTTAGTTTATATTTTAAAATATGTTCTGTAATATATTCATGAGTGATAGACCTACACTGAAAATACTAACTAGGCATATTGAAAAAAAACTGTACTAAAGTTAAAAAACCCTGTATAAAAGCTAACAAATACTTCAGTATATTACTTCTAAGGGCTCAGCCACAGTCAATCTAAACAAAATCAGTGGATTTTGTTTATTATTCAATATAGGCCTTAGGAGACAAAAGAACTGGTTGGAAAAGATGGGAAAGAGGTACTGAAGTAAAAGAGCTATGAACCAGAAAAAAATTCCCCCTCATGCTCATCTGCTGCTTGCCCACGCTGGCCCATATTCTGCCTGAAAATTGGATTGCCAACCAGTTGAGGTCACCTGATGTCATCCCCCCTCTAATGACTCTCATGGTGTTATCACAAGTTTCGTTTCTGTGCACATCAGCAAGTAGAGTGCTGGTGCCAGCTCTCAAAGCAGGGGAGTGCAGGGATCAATTTAGAACATCAAAAGAGATTTGTGGCTACAGCTCTGGGGTCCCTAGCTAGTTCGTGGATTGTGTTTTTCTTAGACCGTATCATGGCCTTTGTAGTATGAGATGTTGGTCTATGTCAGACAATCCAGAACTATTTGGAGATGATCTAGGAAGTCTTTGCATCTGAATTTGCTGCTTCAGTGGAGGTACTTTTTTTTTAATAATTAAAAAAAAAAAAACAAAACCAAAAAACAGAAATCAAACCAAACCAGCAACAAAAAAATCCCAAACACCCAAACAACAGATGAAGTTTATATATGGATTAATGTACATGTGAATTAATCTGGAGGGGAAGAAAAAGTAATGATTTAAAGAGTTCTTCAACAGACATACTCAATAAAAAAGAATGTGTTACTTTCCTACTACAGCAAAGTGTGTGAAAATTAAAGTATTTCTATTTGCATAACCTGGGATTTATGTCAATTGTTTTTATTTTTTCTTTTTTTTTCTTATCTCTCACCTCATTATTAAAATCAAAACAAAACAAAACAAAAAACAACAACCAAAAAGGGTAAATCTGCATAGAAGGGTCCTGGATATTTTTTAGCTTTCCATATAAGCATATCTTGTCTGGTCTGATACGTAGTTCAGGGTGTAGTTTTCAAAAATGTCAAGCATGCATGTGACTTACAAGCCCACATCACTTTTCAGTTTTGACAATTTTACAGGAATCACCCAAAGGCCAGAACAGCAATGGACATTCATACCCACTAGAAGATGTATTCTATGGTAAACTGAGCTTATGAAAGAAAACCTGCTGAAGCTACTTCCTCACAAACTAAACTGCTCATCATTTGTTGGCAATACTCCAGTTCCATTTTATGGAAAACATACATACTTATCTAACATCTCCCATCTCTATATTGGTACATCGCTGTGTTATAGTACTTTTTTTTTTCAAGCACATGTGTTACCGCTCTTTGTGTTGTACCAAAGACAATTTTAACATACAAATCATCACACTGGCTTTGATGAAAACCTCTCTAGCAAGGGATACTGTCAGGTCATCCTATAAGAAGAATAGTGTTTTTATAGCTTTCTATATATTTTTCTGTAGGGCATTTGTGTCCATCATTCTCCATGCTCTTTTCTGCTTGCATGTAGCCACTGTATGCTTTCCACAGCTTTCCCGTATAATCATTTTATAGAATAAAGCACATAATTAGGAATAAGCACCAATACAGTTGCAGTCTAGGCAATTCTTGCTGTGACCATTGCCTGCTTCCTCATTTTCCAAACTTTAACATCAAGTCAGCAGATTCGTGTTTTAGATAAAAGTCACCTAATTGCATTCCTTCGTTTGAGAAAAATAAACTTACAAAAAACTCATCTGTCTTGACTACAAAGTGAGTTTACAGAAGAACTTTAGCACAGAAAAATACTGGACAGGGATCTGAATGCTTTTATTATTGCCATATTTATATAAACTACTTTTAAAAGCATAAGGACTGTTTTCCGTCTTCATACATTTGTAGCATAAATATCATCAATGGTGGTAGGAATGATGTGCATGTTTGGAAAATAAACCCTTTAAATACTGTGACTGAAACATATAGAAGTAGAAGAAGAATCCCTTAAAGCAGAAAAAGCAGAAATACATCATTAGTGAATATGAGGATCTAGAGTCTTTTATTAGCATATTGCTAGTTCACATTTTTAACACACCAATGGAGACATCAGTGTTAACTTTTGGTGATGTCATGGTGAGCTCTATAAAGCAATGTTGATATCAGATTCAAATTTAAACATATATGAACATCTCCTAAAGGAAAAAAAAAAAAAAAAGACTTCTGAAGTCATCATCTCACAACACCAATATCTATAGAGGCCATGAATTGAATTAAACCTATTGCACTGAGAGATGGCATTGTACAGAGGCTTGTATGTTTGCTTAAATAAAGATATTGTTCTAGCAGGCATATCCATGATTTGATTGCCTTTTATTTATTTTTTTTTCTCTGGCAGCTTCTGTTATCTGTTTCTACAGAAGGCAGAACACCAAAATTAAATATTAAAGTAAGCATCTATTTCAGCTGAAAATTCCATACCTTTTATAGTTTAGACACTTCTATTTAGGCTTACTGAAAGCAAAGGACTTTGCTTTTGGAAAGTTCTGGATTAAAGAGTAAGCAGATAAGCCAATTTCTTGAGACACAGCACTCTGCAGCTACAACTGTGTAACTGTGACACTGGAGCTCATTAGCTAAATGTTGCTGCCCTAAATAATAAAAAAAAAAGTTGAAAAAGTGCTACATTCAAAACCCACAGTGCTAAATCCTGAACGCTGATAAAATAAGCAAATTTCCTATGTTTAGTCTGTAATAACCATGATGGGCTCCTCTAGAATTAGCAGGGTTAAACCATCTGAGCTGCTTGTACGAAGAATTCAGAGAGGCTGAACCTGAGAGGAAACAAGCTTGAATGCCCAGTGGTGTTAGTGGCACTTGTCTAGTGTGATCAGCACATCGCAGGACAGGGTTTACAGTGCAATTTTCTAAGAACTATATGGAATATAATTCCGCTAGGAAAACCTCTATGGTGTTATCCAGTGCACTGGCCACGGAAAATCTGTAGACAGTCTTATAGCACCTTTGGTCTAGATCACATAAAAGTTTTACCCTTTCAGATATGCTGTTAGCTATTCAACTCTAGATCTTGCAGTCACGTGTCAAAATAAATACTGTCTGACAGCTAAAGAATACCTTTATCATCCCCCATTGCTCACTGACTTCATAGAGGCATACCTTTAGTCTTCACAAGAAAAAAGGAGGCTGTGATCTCAATATTTCAACACTTTTATTTACCTTATCTGTAATATAATTAATAGATGACTGCATAAAGATCAAGGTGGCTATCAAAGAAAATGAGACAGCTTCATATGAAACTTGCTCTTTTGAATCAGTCTAGGACTCTATCAAAGCATGTGTGATAATTTCATGTAAATCCCGGTGTTCTGAATCTGTATCTTTTAACCTGTACATACCATTTTTAACACACTACATTTCAAAGACATTCAAAGCTGATCTAATTTGTATTACAGAATTACATTATAATCTGCAAGCAGCACATCATACTGATTTCTTAAAATTAATGTGGAAGCTCATTATAAAGACATCTACAGAGGGCTCATGTAGTCTTTCTCAAAAATACAGTGACTTAAAACAACCACACTCTGTATTTAAAGTACATCTTTTTCTAGCCAGTCGGAAGTCTGTATTTTGAAATTCTACATTTTGAGCATAAACCCAAGATCAAAATATTCAGTGGCATCCAGGATTGCCATTTGTAAAAAAACCCTGATTTTTTGGTGTTGAAATATATAAAAAAGTTTTAAATTTTTGACATATAAGATGATGAACTAAGGAGATTTGTCACCATAGTGGAAATGCATGCAAGTGATGGACTGAAGTAAAAAGCAATGATACTAAGTAGGGCTATCATAAAGGGAAGTCTGCAGTTGTATTTCTAACTTGATTATGTGAGACTTAGACAAATTTTTCAAAATGAACCTAGGATTATAAATTTAGTAATGTAGTCCATGTCGTGACAAACTAATAGACACTTCTTTAACATGGAATCATCCTAGATGGGGTGCAGCCGTAGACTGCCCTTTTACCAGGTGACAGAGTGAACCACTTTTTGGAAAAGCACAGCAAAAATAGTATAGGCTTCCAGAGCCATCTATTTAGACACATTATAAATTGTTATCTGACCACTCTCTAAGTCTGGTTTTAAATTAACAATGAGTCATTACACTTGAGCACCGTCCCATGCCAACATTTCTTTACTCACTAACCTCCTGCCCACCTGAATAAGCAAATTACATCTGCCTGGTTTTATTCTCTTTTCCAGATTAGCAGGAACTACCCATACAACACAAGATAAGAATATCTAACTAAAAATAATATGAGATCTAGATGATGTAAATAGCTGATCACCCTCAAGGTTCATCAAATGATTAAATTAAAAAAAAACCCCAAACAACCAAAAACCAAAAAACAAACATTAAAAGAAAAAAAAAAACACCCAAAACAAGGGAAAAAGAATGGAAAGAAGTCTACACTGGAAAGACCTTGGACCTTAAGTTTAATATGCTGAATACTGCAACTGAAAAAGCTGCAACCAAGCTATCATTTTTTAATCCATGACCATGTCCAAGATCACGATCAGATAATCTGAGTACAGAGGACTCCAAGACAGCTGGACAATCATACTTCATGCCTATGTTACTTTCTAATGGAAGGGCATTAAACCAGATCTTTATTTTCTTGGTCTGGCTGACAGCATGACTGTGTTCTCTCAAGAATATGTCTTCATAAAGGGGTAAAAAGAACTGGTCCTATTCCTGCCCTATCAAAATGATTCCATATAAGTTACTAGGAGTCATAGACCCCTAAAAAGAATCAAAGTTTATAAGCTTATGTGCTTTGCATTAGCTACAGTTAAAGTAAGCCTTGAAAAATCTACACAGTACCAAGCAAACCTTTTGTTTAGAACATACCATATATGAGAAAAAGGATGAGAACAATTATTTATTTTTTTCAGTTAACTCCACAAAGCTGGTTGTGTGCTATCAGAAATGAGAGGATATCCAGAGTGGCTAACCCCTGATGACCAGAATCCAGTTTGATATGAGTATTTATCCATTGTCTCAGAACACGCGTCTTTACAGCAAGACAGAGCTGGGAGGTTCAGAGGTGAGGACTGCCTAGTAGCTGCCAGGCAATGCAGGAAAAACAGTGTCTGGATAGAGGAAAAACCCACAGAAAGCAGCTGAATAGAAAAGCTTAAACAAACTCGACACTCTGTATATCTTAAGGTCATCTTTCTGCCTCATCCATCTGCAAGTGGAAGGTGTTTGCCTACTGTTTTGACTTAGAAGGCCTCAGTGTCTTTGGTTCTCACTGTCAAGCACCTAGGAACTTTTTGCTCATTTGGAACATGCAGATGTTAGATATAGAGCATCCACTAACAAGGGATTAGGTACAGAGTATTTGTTAACAAGGCAACAAGAATATGGACTGTACAGTGCACAGAGACGTGATAGCACGTTTCCTGCACCTCATACAGGAGATCACAGCTGCAATTTTAGATTTTGTGTTCATAATTTCCATAAAATTGGCATCTGCTTGTTGGAGATCATGCTCACATAATTGAGGACAAAATTTCACCCATTGCCTTTAATTAGAATAGTGTGCATGCCAAGGACAAATCTTGATCTCTTAATTCTAGACAAGGCATTACCAGCTGTATAGAGTGAAAAATGTGAAAACTAAAACTCGTGAAAGCTTCCTGTTTCACCAAAGGACCCTGCTAATAATGCACTTTCTCTACACTAAAACTTGATATTGGTATATATATTAATTATGCTTAAAAGAGCAATAAATTAATGTGGTATAGAAACAAACCTGTTACAGTGAAAACATTTTGTGCTGCTTGCCAAAAACCTGTTTAATAATTTGAATGAATCTTTTAAACAAACAGGAATCTAAAGAATGATCCCACTGTCTGAATGCCATGAAATCTGCTGGCCTCTCTTAAGAACTCTTAAGAAAAAGCCCTGAAACAACAATTTCTATTCCATCTTTTCCCCAGAGAAAAAGAGTCCAAACAGAGAAATGATCCCTGCTAAAAACAAGTACCAATCTGAAGCTACTAGTGATGTTTCAGCTTTGAGTGCATGCCTTGTTTTTCAGGAAATAACTTAAATCCAGTACAGATTACAGCTATGAAATAAAAAGCAGAGCCACATCTGGCTGTCACATCTGTGCAAAGCAAAGATTACTTTGTTTGGTTTGTCTGATTTATGGGTGTATCTAAATCATCTCAAGGCTGTTTCATTTCTCATTTGCATAAAGGAAGCAACAATATTGTATCATTTTTAACTAGTGCAAACAGGTTTTGTGCCATGTCACTTCACTGTAGTATCTTTGAAGAATATCTAAACCATAGGGAAACTGCACAAATATATATTTTCCCAATTTCAAAATAAAATGTAAATCTTGCAAATAAGTAAAATATACATTTAAATCTACAAGTATTGCAAATGATAAAATGATATATTATACTACATAGTGCATAGTATATGTTTCTAAAAATATATGTATTAAAAACTATTGAATCAAATGAGGGGAAACTGCTAAATCTGTTTCATAAGAACAATCCTTGGTCAGATTTTCAGCTGTGTAAATGAATTACATGGATTAATGGGTTCACTGTAAGGTAATGAGCCCATTAAGTTACAAACCTTAAAATTAAGTTGTCAATCAAATTCAATAAAAAAATTTTGAAATAACCTGTTTTTTACAGTGTCAAATGTGGAAATAAAAAGATAAAATATTTTCATTTGAAATTCCACGTGATTTTTTTTTTTCCAAAATACTAAGCTTTGCTTCAGAATATATTTTTATTGCAACTACCGTACTACTGTCTATATTCATACTCTGTCAAATGCATAACATTAATGTTATATACATTTCATATTTTTTGTGTACATACTGTTACTAATACTTATAAGCAGGCCAAGGAGAAGCTTCCATTACCCTGATGTGTTACTGAGTTTATTTCAAGCTGTGCATGAATCCAGATGTCTCTCATTGTGGCTTTTTTAGTGGTATCATGGATTAATTGCATAGATGTCACTATGGACAACTAAGTTTTTCTCTTGCAAACACTTACACATATAGTTAATTTTGCACACATAGCCTGCTTCAATAAATCACTAAAGCACAGAGCCAACGTAACGCAAATGCTTCAGTCCATCCTTACTCAACAAAGCAGGTTCAAAACAAGGGTTGTGGTAAGCAGTGCAGTAGATTGTATTAATTAACTGCTCCTCTAAAGTTAAGGAGAGTATAAATATGCACAAAGACAAATAATTTGATCCAGAATAAATATATTGATCATTCAAGCTCTATTATAATAATAGAAGATATCAAGGAAAATGTTAAGACTGAGAGAAGAAGAATCACAAGCAAATCGTGACAAATAGAAAATAACCACTTATAATATTGCAGAAATCCAGACTGTTGATTACAGAGGGGATGGAGAAAAGGATAAGAGAAAAACAACATAAAGTTCACACATCAATACATACAGTAAATGCAGCTACAACACACTGTTAAAGAATTAAATTGTCAGTTTAACAGCAAAACCTATGGTCTTGTTTGATTAGTATTAGCTTAAGTTATTCATTGTCTGTAATGGGAAAATGCTAAGAATTATTTAAAAAACCCCTGTGATTTGTAGGTTAGATCAACTATGACTTTTAGATGTCGTAAATCATTACTTATTTGAAGAAACAGGAAAACAAAGATCACATCATAGTTACTCAGACAATGTACACAATGAGAAATTTGGATTAATACAATGGCATTTATAACAGAAATCCCATATTTAGCAATAGCTGTGGGGTTTTTTTTGTTTGTTTGTTTGTTTGTTTTTCAGATACATTTACTCATATATTATGAGACAACAGTAATGTACATGGTATTGTTTTCTGATGAATTCTCTAGAAAAGGGAATGCAACATTTGCATTTTTGTTTCATCCTGCAAATACATTCTATCACATGAGCCTCATTTCTCTAATGCTGTAATGTTGCTTTCATTTCTTCCATGCTCCAGCAAAACTATGTCGAAATAATATACTTTAAAATGCTAACAATTTAGCAAACCATGCCAGTAATTTGAAAGTATGTGTACAGTTTTACAAAACTTCAAGATAAAACAATTACGAGAGTCAAAACTCATAGTGTCATTTCATGCAATATGTTCTTCATGTGAATGGTTGTTTTCTTTAGCTCAAATTAAAGATATGGAATGTCTGACAATAGAAATGAATGACATTTGGACCAGATTAAAACCGTATTGGCTTACCAAATCAGACTCAGACGATACAGGTTATGTAATTCAGAAGCAGACAATTTCTAGCATGGTAAAGCTGTTGTACTTAGTTTTGTTTTGAAATATTAGTAATTGCAAACTGGTAGAATCTTCTCCAAGTGGAAGGATATTTAACATAGAGAAAACAGTTGAAATAATAATACCCCAAACCTCAAACAACTCAAAACCTGACCTATTTAAAATGGTCCTGGATTTGTTTAGGTTTTAGAATACTCGTAGAAATACTCGTAGAAATGACTAAATGCTGAAAACTAGAGTGATAACAGTTTTTCCTTGAGATTTCAGATACAAAGTAATATATTTTACTAACAGAAACACATATTTACATATCTTCAGAGATCTCAAAGATAAAAAATTCCACCTTAATGTGAATGAGAATTATCATTGGGAAAGCAGGAAGAATATATTGCATACACCTTTGAACCGTAAGCTCTCTGATACAGCTACTATCCACTCTTCTGTTCTTATGTAGTATCTAACATAGCAGGGCTTTGGTTTTGGTGAGTTCATGACAATACTATAGCAAACAAGATTAAATTAAAATGATTAGAGGTTTTGGTTCACTTTGTTTTGGAAGAGGTAAGAAAGTTCCTGTTCTGAAGGCCAGTGTAATTCCAGTAGAGCTCTTAAGTACCACTTAGTCTGTAGGATTTAAGGCAACCTTCATGTTGCACGTATCTGGTGTTCACCTTTTGCACAGTGACGAATTGTACCCAGTCTTCTCATTCTGTAAGATCTTCCACCTTGAAGTGTTCTTGTGTTTCCCGTCTGTGCTCCCCTCCACAGTCGGGCAGATAGATGTACAAGGAAATTGAGGTTATCCAGTCAATTTCCTTGATCTCAAATTGGGTTAACTTCACTTACAATATTGAAAATGTTTGCTAATCTGCTTCTAAAAACTAAGATTTTTTACTCTCTTTCTCAGGGAAACCGATTCCTGCTCTTACCTGGTCTTCCCACTAGGAAGTTTTATTCCTAGTCTGGAGCTCAATTTCTTCTCCCAGTGTAAAGCCTTTATTTCTTCCCTACCCATGCTCAGTGTGGAGAACAACTTTTCTATTTGCTCTTAGTCACATCTGCACATCAGATACTTAGTACTCTGTATATCTTCTTCAATCTAAACAATGACAAAGTTTCAAACGTTCTTTGTGATGTTCTTCATTGCCTTCTCCTTTTAAGCCTGTTTGGACAATGCCCCATACTAGAGATAAGAGACTACGCTGGCTGAGGCCTTGCATGTTCTGGGAAAGGGCATCTCCTTACCCCTCCTAGTGTGCTGTTTGCCTTTTGGAAAATGACAATATCTGTCTTCTAATTCACTAGTGAAAATATAATTTTCCAAAATATTTCAACACACTCCGGTCCCTGGTTTGCTGTCTTACAACTGTATGTACTTTATTGGCCTCAAGACACTGGATCTCACCCACATGCAAATGCTCCTCATGTTGTAGAAGAAAATGAGACATGTTTGATTATTAGGTTGGCTTTTGTTTGCATCCATATTATCTTCCCTTTTTCTACAAATTTTGTAATTAATTTGAGTAAAGTTGTAATTCCTATTTTCCTCCTGCAGTTTTAAAGGTGGATATTATTTGTCCCACTCTAGTCTTCTGGAACTTCACTTATTGTCGGAAACTTTCCAGAAGGACTTCTAATGCCTCTGACATTAGTGAAATTGTTTCTTTGCATATCTTGGAGTGGAAATGGTCGTGTCCAGCCAACTTAAAATTGTGTAAACAATTTGAGCAATCTCAGGCTTGTTCTTACCCTTCTATGGCCTGACTCCTAATCCTTTTGTCATGAGCATTAGCTGAATTTCCTGTTTGACTGAGCTTGACCTTTTTAGTAGAGACTGGAGGAAAAAAAAAAAACAAAACAACACAATTTAAGATTTACTTTCAGTTTCTTGATATCATATGGAGAGCTTCCTGCTCCCTTGAAAAGTGGCCAGCCCTTCTTCTGGTGTTCTTATGACTTATGTCTCTTTCCAGCAGTCATCTGTTTTGAGCCCTGGCTCTTCTTTTCCTCATGCTCCAACTGTTATTTTAAGCTCCTTCATAAATTACCTAGTTTCTACCTCTCTATTCTTTATTCTTAAATTGTAAGTGATTGAAAAACTCGTTATCACTAATTTCACTTTCTATCCTTCATCTGCCATGATGTAATTTACACTTGTGTCCTTGATATATTTTACTTTTCAGAACTCAGTTTTTACCTCATTAGATTGGTTTTCCATAAGAGTTTACTTACAAAGCTGAGTTTATTGGAGTCTGCTTCCACACTTTTTATTTGTCTTAATATTCTGTTTTCCCTCTCTCTCTAAGAATAATAACTTTTGTCATTTTGTTGCCAGGCTCATCAGAGTTACCTTTTATCTTCAGATTTTCATCTAGTTCTTCCCTGTTGGTTAGAGGTGAATCTAGAAAGTCCTCCTTCCCTGCTTCTTGTTCTCTTCACTATTTGTGTTCCAAAAAGCTATGAGACATTTAGTTCTAGGTTTATTCTTTTCTCAGCAGACCTCTGAGTAAAGGCCATTGTCACTGTCACATTTTCAGGCAATTCTGCTCATTGTTAAAAGTAAACTGCCTCAATTACTTAATTTACCTAGGGGCTGAGAATGAAACCACTAATAAACAACAACTTGGTACAACAATTTTCCATCTTATGAAAGGCCTGTGTTTTTTTTACAGGCAAAAGTGCTTGTCAGAAATGGTATTTGACAGCTTCTACTACTGCTCTTTCTCCCCTCCACACGTTGATTTTCACCTTGTACAGTACTTTAGCTTCAATTAGGCACAAGGTGTTATGACTGAGACCACTTAGATACCCATCAGAAAGGCTACAACCAACCACTGCTACTGTGGAGACCAAGGACAGAAAAACTGATTTGGCTGTCAGACACACTGAAAAAGGTTTCATGGTAGCTGCAAGCTAAAAACATGAACTATAAGCAATATAATTATGAAGTAGATGGAAAACAAACTCCATAGTTACCCAGCTCCCTCATAATGATCACATCACTTGGCACATCACTTCAGAAAACTTTGCTTTGGAAAAAGACTAAATTTTTCATAACTAGTTCTATAAAGGAAACTCTTTTATAGATCCAGGAGATGGTTGAGGGGGTCAGAAGGAAATAATTTATTTTTATTTTGCGTTGGAAATTAATTCCAATCTTTATAGCAATTCACAACAAATGCCTGCACATTAAATACAAAGCACTAGAGCAAAAGTTAAAACCAGTATGTATTAGTATTTTTGGAATGAAAATTAAAATGTGCTGCCACTTTTGCAGTCCAAGTCATTATGTTTTATGGCTTAGGTTAACATTGTGCTATAAAATACAGTAAATAACTGTTAAAAGCAGTCATTTGCTCAGAATTATTATGAGTTTAATTTTGGGAATGGTTCAACCTGCCATTATTTTTTTCTGTATACATGGAAAATTTTTGAATTTTACTGCTCAGCTATTAACTGTGTTCTGTCATACTGAATGGAGAGTCCATGTTAAGAAGTCAGCTTTAAATAAGCCACAACTGCTGTGTTTGATGTCACTGCTTCACTTGTAGAAAACTGTATGTGGTAAATATGTATCCTATTTTTAAACCATGACCTCATACGGAAAAGCTATGTTAGTTCAGAAATCCTTCTTAGCCAAGGAGGCTGACGGTGTTTGTTTGTTTTTTTTTTTTTTCCTAAGCAATCAATGTTATATACCAGGAGTCTCATCATGAGATAATAGTCATCTCCAACTTCTTGCTAAAGCTTCTCAATGGTCTAGTCTCACATCTTCTATTTCTAAACAAGTACAAAAATAATAACAGTTTACAAGCCATATCAGGATTCTGGAATATTTCAAGTATGTATAACTAGACTGTTAAACAAAGTAATTAAATATTAGGATTATGGCTGTCCTGAACTTGTCCAGCAGCCTGGGGGTTTATTCTTTCACTGTTGTAAGACAGTGAAAACTTCTTTGTGTTGTATCTGTAGTCTCCGTACCTATGTGCTGCTTTGATTTTCATTTGCTATCACAGTACCTCTCTGTTAGGGTATTTAATTATCCCTCCAGTTCATATAGCATATAATTCAGAATTTTAAGCTATCTGGTGTCATTATACTGTAGTTTTCTTGCTGCTGGTTCAAAGAAGCTGGACATATATGTTTCTGTGTAGTTCATGGTACCAACGTGTCTGCAAGACCCTTTCATGGTTACTGGAGGACCGATTTGGGGATTGTTCCAGACTGTGTTGTGAAATACCCACACAGTTTACCATATTCACTTATCTTCCTGAAATGTTACTTCTGTTACTAAGACTTCTTGACACAATTGCTCTTGCTCTTTGCAAAGCTGTATTAAGTCACCAGTCACAGCCTTCAACCACTTTTCCCAAATCAAGATGTAATTTCTGTAGACCTTAATATGAGTTCTAGTGCAGCAAATATTGTATTTTCCTGTGAAATGTCATTGGTGTTGTATATAAATCAATTTAAAGAAATGATGTTTTTCACAGCAGTGTTGAAGAGATGTCTCATTTTCTAAACACTCCAGTTGAACCTCCCTGATTAATCAAATTTAGAAAAAAAAGTTATGTCGACCATTTCTCCCAGAATTCCCTTTCTCTTCCTTCTTTAGGACAATGACAAATATTTCTTCTCTTTAATTCAGGTCTCTATATAAATGCTATTATCTTTGTTTCTCTCCTCATGCTATAATTCCCAGAGTTGTGAGCCTATTAAACCTCATTTCCATTCTCCATTGTAGAACGGAGTGGTTTCTCCTATGACATGCATGTATTTTGGGGCAAATAGTCTAACTTCTTTATTCCCTGAAGCATGACATTAGAATCTTTTCAGTTGTTATGATTCTACAGGACTTGAAATGTTTCACAAGCTAATATTCTTCCCTTGACACCTGGCAAGGGTAATCCTTTTCAATTCTATTCACCCAAAC
The DNA here is from genome assembly GCA_013399365.1 of Pampusana beccarii. Taxonomy (NCBI): domain Eukaryota; kingdom Metazoa; phylum Chordata; class Aves; order Columbiformes; family Columbidae; genus Pampusana; species Pampusana beccarii. The sequence continues at coordinate 26,066 of VWYH01002916.1, read as the reverse complement.
ACTTTTCGTATTGTCTTTGTGCAAATAAGTTCTTCACCATAGGCACTAAGTATGTATATACATACATACTCCTGCTTGTGGCTTTTCTTTTATTGTTTATATTGTTTCTGCTACTATGTTGGCTGCTATACTGTCCTCTTTGGCACTGAGAAGTGCTCCATTTGCATCAAGGTTGAGCACAGATAGTAACCTTGTGGAGAAATTGTCTCACTATTCATGTGACTGCAGAAAGCACTGAACCAATCTACAGGTGCATGTCAGAGCGAAACATGTCTAAATGAAGACAATTGATTTTGTTATATGTTTCATAATACTTAAAAATTTGCTTCTCAGAACAACTTACTGCTTACTAAGCCAGGTCATGTCTGTTCCGTCTCACAGTTTTGATTCCCCTATGAATTTTGCACTAAGAATTGCAGAGTATTTCACTAACTAGAGAAAATTTTTATCCATAACACTGGATTAGCTGGTGGTGAAGTTATACCTATATAGGTGCATAATGTAGATAAATGTGTAAAAACCCTCAGTTGGCTGAGGAAGTTTTCCATTTCATAGGCAAGAGCCTGAGCCAGTGAGCTGCTATGCAAAAATTGGCTGGGATATAGGTTTCCATGAAAGAGGCAGTTTTAGACAGATCTTTCTTTCATTATTTCTTGTTAGCTAGTCTAAATACCTTTGTGCTTAACAGGATGTTTCCTGTGAATCTCAATCCATTCACTTAACTTTGCCTGATTAATTTATGTATTTAGGAGTTTCAAATACATCATTTGATGTTGCAAATTCCTTTCCTGATCTGGACGTCAAACTCCAAAAGTTGTGGAGCTGAACTTTAAAGACGAAGTTGCTTTTACAATTGTGGACCTTCAGCTTTGAGCTCTTGATAACTCTTGATAACTTTGGTCCACTGGATAACCTAGGAGCACTGTCATGATAAATTTCCTTAACTTAACAAATTCATGTACAGTAACTTCATTCATGATAGCTGAGCTGTTTAAATGAAAGCACCACTATCATACAGTCTGCAGGAGGATAAAACATGTTTTTTTCTTTCTTTGTTTTCAAACACAAAGATGCCTGCTGTATGGGAAGAGGTATTGCAGAAAAATCCCACATAAAGACACTCAAAATCTATATATGTTGCTTAGTTAACAATAAATATATAGGTGTGAATGTACAAGGAAAAATGAGTTTTGCATATAAATCAACTGTCTGTGCAGTGTTGTTGGAGAAGCAAGTGGAAGCAGAGCCTGTTCATATGGGAATGGTCATCATGGGACATCCGTGAACAAGGGAATGTCATCTATTTGGACTTCTGTAATGCCTTTGACATGGTCCCCCTCAGCATCCTTCTCTAAATTGGAGAGATATGGATTTGATGGGTCGACTGTTTGGTGGATAAGGTTCTGGTTGGATGGTTGCATCCAGAGAGTAGTGTTCAATGTCTCAATGTCTGGATGGACGCCAGCGACAAGTATTGTCCCTCAGGAGTACATGTTAGGACCAGTACTGTTTAATATATTCATCAATGACACAGGTAATGGGGTCAAGTGCATTCTCAGCAAGTTTGCAGATCACACTAAGCTGAGTAGTGTGATTGACACACCTAAGGGATAGGATGCCATGTAGAGGGACCTGGGCAAGCTCGAGAAGTGGGCCCATGTGAACCTCATGGCATTCAACAAGGCCAAGTTCGTGGTCCTGTAGCTGAGTTTGGGCAACCCCTGGTATCATTGCATGCTGGGGAATGAAGGAATTGAGTGCAGTTGTGTGGAAAAGGACTTGGGGGTACTGGTGGATGAAAGATTGGGCATGAGCCAACAATGTGCACTTGCAGCCCAGAAAACCAACCGTATCCTGGGCTGCATCAAAGGAAGCATGGCCAGCAGGTCAAGGGAGGTGATCCTGCCCCTCTGCTCTGGTGAAACCCCACCTGGATTACTGCATCCATCTCCGGAGTCCTCAGTGCAGGAAAGACATGGACCTGTTGGAAACGGGCCAGAGGATGCCACAAAAATGATCGGAGGGCTAGAACATCTGTCCTATGAGGACAGGCTGAGAGAGCTGGGGTTGTTCAGCCTGGAGGAGACCTGATTTCATCCTTTCAGGACTTAAAGGGGGCTCATAACAAAGATGTGGACAAATATTTTAGCAGGGCCTGTTGTGATAGGACGAGGTGTAATGGTTTTAAACTGAAAAAGAGTATATTTAGACTAAATATAAGGAAGACATTTTTTCTATGAGGGTGGTGAAACACTAGAACAGGTTGCCCAGAGAGGTGGTAGATGGAAACATCCAAGGCCAGGCTGGATGGGGCTCTGAGCAACCTGATCTAGCTGAAGATGTCCCTGCTCATTGCAAGGGGGTTGGAGTACATGATCTTTAAAAGTCCCTTCCAACTCAAACTATTCTATGATTCTATTTGATCTGATGACAGAAGTTTTCATATTCTTCAAATGTGAATTCAACCATGAGCAAAAGATGTATTCACAGATGACATATCACTTACAAGTAACACTTTAGTTCTCAAAATAGGTGTCATTAAACTTAAGGTACTACACAGGACATTACTCCTTATATGGGGCTTAATCTGTCATAAGTGAATAAATCATTAACAGTGGGATTTTCTTGCTGAAGCTTAGACTTGAAGATTTCTGTAACAAATTGGAAGATTTCTGAAAGAAGAACTTGATTGTGACCTCAAAATGATAGGTATCTATAGGCACAGCTGTAGAGCTGTGAATATATGGATATCACTAGACTTTGAGATCAGAAGAAAATATTTATCTAAATTTTATTGAAATAAAGGTTTAAGCACCTTGTTTACCTCTAAACAAAGTACGTAGTTTTTACTTCTAGAAGTATGTCATATTTCAACTTGTGAGAAACAGAGAACACTAAAGAAACAAAAGAAGCATCTGAAATATTTTTGCCCTAGATCCAAAATAGAATTTAGGCAACTAATTAGAATAGACCTAAATCAGAATTTAGAAGTCCGTTTCTAAAATTAAGTCCAGACATGCTGAAAAGGCTCTTCAGTTTTCACTGAACACTAAAAGCATCGAAATTCTAGACAGCATTTACATTTTGGTACTACTTTCTCAGGTGACTACAGTCTTGCTTCTATTGCTCTGGTTGGAGCCCTCTTGATGGTCATGAGTAAGCAAAGTGCCTGGAGAGGAAGAAACATTGCAAGGATCTACTTCATTCTTTTTCTTATCATGTTAGCATGATTGTAGAAAGTTTTGGTGTTAAATCAGCTAATATTTTACACAAGGTCAACAATTTAATCTTCACTATATATGTTTACTTATAGTTTCAGCAAAAGATTTCATATTTTTAATTTTTTTCTTCTCTTGCTTTTAACAGCATCTCTGCAGACACTTTTTTTTAGCTTTTTATTATGTCCTTATGTATTTCCCCCCATCTATAGACCAGTAGTATGTTGCTATATTCCATGCCCTTTGAACTAACCTCTAACATACGCTGATTTGAAGTCTGCTTCAGCTCTTCCATCTTCAAAGTGAGTAAGTGTTCTCTTTTGTACCCAGAAGACAAATGAATGGCAACAACCTGTAACTGCCTTTGATGCTTGACCTCTGTATCGAAAGTTTGTTATATCATCTCTCTGAAGAAATATAAACCCAGAGAGATCATCTCAGTTGCTACATAGCCTAAATGTATGCCTCAAACTGAAAACAAGTCTCTGACAAGAAAGGAAATTTATGTAACTGCATGAATTGTGTTGAATTGTTGTTGCAGGTTTGCATTCAGGACTTCACCTCCAGAGATATCACAGAATCGCAGAATCACAGAATGTTAGGGATTGGAAAGGACCTTGAAAGATCACCTAGTATGATAACATTACACATGGCTAAGGAGGAAAGGAACTTTGTTTTTCTTACAGCCTGAGTAACAAAGTCATTAGTACTTTTTACAAACAAAAGGCCCCAGAACAGTGTAGGCATCTCCTCAATTTTAGGTAAATTTTAGAAAATTAGGATGGTTGGCTGTTTTGTTGAGAAGTATGTGAATTTGTGAATTCTGTGTTCGTTTGATAAGGTAGAGATTTGGGGATGGGTGAGACTTCAAGAGTCACTTTTATTTTCCTCTGCTACCTTGAGAGAAATTGTCTGGTAGAGGATTGTCTGGTATTCCCTGTTTTTCCTGATTATGTCATAAGGAAGAAAGTATAGGGCATTAAAGAGAACAGTCTCTTTTCTCTCTTTCTGTCAGCCATGGAATGTCAGCTATGAAGCCTGGAAGGACCTTTTTCTTTAAACACGCTTGTATAAGTAAGCTTCTTCTGAGCCTTGTGATCTTAAAAAAAAATGTTTGTTCCGTAGTGTTTGTCCACACTTTTTTTTTTCCTAAGGAACTTCCAGGTGAGCTGATCATGCTTTTAAGGTATGTTTCAATAGTGACAGACTCATATTATCTGTCAGAATATGGTTCATTCTGAATTCCTCTGGTTTGCTCTCAGGCAGAGCTGCACCAGCGTGTGAACATTGCTTAGAACTTGTTCACGTACAGTTCCTGTGTCCAGCAAAAAAAAACCCCACACTATGAGACAATTCCTAAAGATGGAAATTTCTCACTGAACAAAATTAAGACTTCGTCTTTCACAAACAACAGCTTTAACAACTAGAGATGCAGAGTCTTGTGAGACTGTGAAATTGTACAGAGTTCTTTATGGGGAAGGGGATTTGGAATAAATATGCCGCAGTAAGGCCCTACGGGATCTTTAAGGAATGTATGCAGATATAAGGGTTTGTCTTGCTCTGTGAAGGTGTCAATATTTTGATAATCTCTGCCTCATACTAGCTGATCACAAGAAACTGACAGATGGTACATGGAGAACCAATGTCAATTTTGAGTAGAAATGTACAAACTGAAAGTGGGCATACTAGAAACATTTCAAATACTACAAGAACATGATAAACATCCCACTGAGCAAGACCAGCATCCTACACCGTACCCCATCTCTAACACTGGCAGTGGAAGAGAATATTTAGCCAGAACATGTGAGTTTGGCCATCTGCCTTTTTCCTTTCCTGGGATTCACAGCCATTGGATACATGATACTTATGGATATGGGATAGAGTATACATCCCTGAATATTCTCTTGGACGTCAATTTATGGAACTGTGTCTCTGAGTCTGTCTAATCTTTTTTGAAACACTGATACCGTCTGTCTTCAGACAACACATATCAAAATTTCGCTACCTGTTTGGTAACAGAAATTAATTTCTTCCATCCATTTTAGATGACCTTCTACTATTAATCGATTCAGTGAGAGTGCTGAAATTCTTCAACTGAAGTTGATCCAATAATAACTGTAATTTACAGGGATATTAAGCATATCAAGGTGATACCATTGTTATCTCAGAAGAAGGAAAATTTCATCCAGTATTTCAAGAGATGGCCGCACCAAAACAGTCCTGACAATTTTGCTTAACCCAGGCTTTATTTATGCACTCTTGTTTATGTACACAGTATATATTAAATTATGAATAGTAGACTCTGCAAACACCTTACATTTCTTTCTCAGTCAAACTGAATGTAGGACAAAGATCATGACATCTGTTATGCTAGAAAATAATAAAGATGGGAACAACTTAATAAAATGATCTGGACCTGATTTTTATTCCTGCTTTGCTCCTACCAGGGCACTGAAGAACTGTATAGATCGCGTCCTCAGGACCAAGCCCACTATATTCAAGGAACACCATTCTGCTCTACCATCTTGGTTGTGAATAGGGTTACTGGGAGACCTCCAGGGCTTTAGCTCCCTTTCTCTTGACCTTCTGTTACGGTACCACCACTGACTGTGTTTCTACCCCTGTAACACAGTGCTTTTCTAATTCCCGGATTCATGCACCAGGTTAGGGTCCTTGGAGGGCTAGCTTAGAAATGTGAATAGTGGATCCAGTGATGGAGGAACAGAAGGGAACATTAATAGGTGAACTAAAAGTCTTTTCTCACCTGTAGACCTGGATTTATTACGTGAGCTTACATATAACTGTGTGTCCATGGTTCATGACTGTGTTCAGGATGAAGGCTTGAACCCTATTCCCTGCTCCCATCTGCACACAGGCTGCTTTTATTCCTGTCACAGAATCACAGAATGTTAGGGATTGGAAGGGACCTCGAAAGACCATCTGGTCCAATCCCCCTGTCACTCATCCTTAAGCAGCGACCGAAAGGGTTACATCAAAACATCAGTATAGGGGCCTCCAAGGTTGCCTACAGTACCATCTTTAAACAAAGTATGCACCAACTGCGATGCCAGACATCATCCTCCCTCTATCTCATCTCATGTCACATACTGCTCCCACACCACCCAGCTCTGCCTGTGAACCTCTCATTCTCATAGTGATTATCATCTTGTACCAAAACAAAGCCTCTCAAACTTGGGATGGATATAAGAGGAAATGTCTGTGAATGACGGGCTCTGTCTCCTTGTCAGCCTTCAGGCTCATCAGATGCTACCTCATGCAGACAATCTTTCTCCAGAACTAAGCAGAACACTTTTCACAGGCAACTTCACTACAAAGTCAATCACTTGAAGTTGAATTTTCTTTCATTAAAGCCAGTCATACAGGCACAAACTTATACTGCAAAATTGTAGGCGTCTGTTTGTTATAGTACTGCAGATATACAAAAACAGGACAGCAGCTCAGTCATTGGCTTTGTGATTATATATTGGTCACTTTCAACATATTTCATGATTTCACACTGGCCAAAACCAGTTTCAAGATGTTAGCCTAACAAGTACAGCCTGCAGTAATAAGAGGCCTCCTTTTCCCAGTCAGTTAGAATTATTAAAATGAGACTCTTAATTCTTTGATGTGAGAAATGCAGGTAAACTATTCAAAAGATGCTTGGCAGGTGATTTCTTTATTACTGTTATTACCCTACGGAGTGAGATGTCTGGATTTGTGCATTTTTCATGGTCTTCATCTGAATCCAGATTCCAAATGCTCCGTCAAGATTTCAAATACAGGAAATAAGTCCATTACTGTTCTCAGTAGGTGCCACTTACGTGCCTCTGCATTGCATCTGTCAAGATGAAAGGGCAATCAGAAAAGTGTTTGGCCTCATCCGTGCAGTGTTTATCCATGGTGCAGAAAGGAAATTCTTAGGCCAAAGCAGTAAACTAGTTATAATGGGACCACCAAGTAATGTATTTTC
>VWYH01002916.1:1119-18477 GCA_013399365.1 Pampusana beccarii | reverse complement strand
CCCGGATTCATGCACCAGGTTAGGGTCCTTGGAGGGCTAGCTTAGAAATGTGAATAGTGGATCCAGTGATGGAGGAACAGAAGGGAACATTAATAGGTGAACTAAAAGTCTTTTCTCACCTGTAGACCTGGATTTATTACGTGAGCTTACATATAACTGTGTGTCCATGGTTCATGACTGTGTTCAGGATGAAGGCTTGAACCCTATTCCCTGCTCCCATCTGCACACAGGCTGCTTTTATTCCTGTCACAAAATCACAGAATGTTAGGGATTGGAAGGGACCTCGAAAGACCATCTGGTCCAATCCCCCTGTCACTCATCCTTAAGCAGCGACCGAAAGGGTTACATCAAAACATCAGTATAGGGGCCTCCAAGGTTGCCTACAGTACCATCTTTAAACAAAGTATGCACCAACTGCGATGCCAGACATCATCCTCCCTCTATCTCATCTCATGTCACATACTGCTCCCACACCACCCAGCTCTGCCTGTGAACCTCTCATTCTCATAGTGATTATCATCTTGTACCAAAACAAAGCCTCTCAAACTTGGGATGGATATAAGAGGAAATGTCTGTGAATGACGGGCTCTGTCTCCTTGTCAGCCTTCAGGCTCATCAGATGCTACCTCATGCAGACAATCTTTCTCCAGAACTAAGCAGAACACTTTTCACAGGCAACTTCACTACAAAGTCAATCACTTGAAGTTGAATTTTCTTTCATTAAAGCCAGTCATACAGGCACAAACTTATACTGCAAAATTGTAGGCGTCTGTTTGTTATAGTACTGCAGATATACAAAAACAGGACAGCAGCTCAGTCATTGGCTTTGTGATTATATATTGGTCACTTTCAACATATTTCATGATTTCACACTGGCCAAAACCAGTTTCAAGATGTTAGCCTAACAAGTACAGCCTGCAGTAATAAGAGGCCTCCTTTTCCCAGTCAGTTAGAATTATTAAAATGAGACTCTTAATTCTTTGATGTGAGAAATGCAGGTAAACTATTCAAAAGATGCTTGGCAGGTGATTTCTTTATTACTGTTATTACCCTACGGAGTGAGATGTCTGGATTTGTGCATTTTTCATGGTCTTCATCTGAATCCAGATTCCAAATGCTCCGTCAAGATTTCAAATACAGGAAATAAGTCCATTACTGTTCTCAGTAGGTGCCACTTACGTGCCTCTGCATTGCATCTGTCAAGATGAAAGGGCAATCAGAAAAGTGTTTGGCCTCATCCGTGCAGTGTTTATCCATGGTGCAGAAAGGAAATTCTTAGGCCAAAGCAGTAAACTAGTTATAATGGGACCACCAAGTAATGTATTTTCTGAGGAAAAATTCACACATTACCATGGACGTTGCTCTCCGGAGAGAATGTTGTTTCAGTTTAGGAAAAGATGACAAAAGGTATTGAATTGCAAAGGACCTAATGAAAAACATAGGAATCCAGCCCATAGATTTTTATTAACCCTCTGTGTTAACAGTCTGGTACTAATTAATCTGATTTTTAAATTTTATATGTAATCTGATTTGTAAATTTTATATATGTATAAATATATTTATATACATATATACATTAATTTGATCCAGAAAAAAAGATTTCAAATACAAACAGAAATAAGCTATCATCACTGAAATCTACCATGGTCATTTAAGGTCAGCTTTGTGTTACTGTTTGGGAAAAAAATGCTACATTTTGCTTACTGTGTTAATTCTTAGCTTCATAGATTTTGTGTATTCAGTCTTTTCTGAGCTCCAGTTATTTGTTGCAGACCGAGATAGGAATAATGTAAGAATAAAAAATTAGGTACATTTCTTATCCCTTTTAGTGCCAAGATTAAATTACAGGACATCTTACTGCTCTGTAACAGGTTTTCTTATAATTATAAAGATTTCTTTAAGTAATGTCTTGGTTTCCAGTGCTTATGATTCCAGAACTTTAACCCCTGGTCTGACATTTTTTCATTCTGAGCATACAAATTTGTCTGATTTTTTTTGGTACAGGGCAGGACAAATGGAAGGTGAAATAGGAAAGTGAAGCAAGGGCGGGTATGGAACTGAGAATTCAGCCACACTTGAAAGTATAGTTGTGTTTCTACCTTGTTAAAAAATGAATGAACTTTTTATATTTCTTTTTGTGCTAAAAATTAATATGATGACCCTCTCTGTGATAATTTCTTAGTCTAGAGTCCACTTTCTTTGCTGCAAAGACTTGAAGTTGGGCAAAACAGTATAATGGTGTCAGACATATGCTTTTACCAATCCCATTTAAATCTACTCACATTTGGCCATGTGTTTACACTTCTTTTAAAATTAGAACTTTCTATTCTAATATTGTTACTGGCATATATCTGTGAAAAGCATCCCATTCTTGTTTACGGATGGGGAGACAAGAGTCTCCACACATACCTGTGGTCTCCTTTGAGCTCCTTGCATAGTCTAGGTCAGCTCATCAGCAAGATGGGGTCAACACCAACATCAAAATAGTGCCATGGAATAACAGGGGAGGAGGATGTCACTACAGATTTTGAAAAACTAGATGATTACAGGCAAAATTACACTAAAAAACATTAGCAAGGCTGGGAAGTCAAACACTGAACAGTTAGTTACTGCCACACTTGAAGCTGCCTGAGCAACCTTAATTCAAGTCCTATCTGTATACATTATGACACAGAACTAATAAAGCAGTTAGACAACTAAAAGGTTAAGGTGGCCTTATATTTTAGCATTTGAACCCTCCATTAGCATCTGGCATCAAGGCATGAACCTCCTTTAAGTGCACAGGGGGAAGCTGGATATATGGATACCTGTGTTTATGTATGTGTTGTACTGGCTTTGTTTTAGCGTGTTCGTGGAGATATTCTGACATTAAGAAACTAATTCATACAAAATTGTTGTTATTTCTTTTCAGGATCTTCCAAATATTTGCAATTTATTTTGAGTGTACAAAAGAATTATGACAAAGAAATGATTCTTCACCACCAATTGTAAAGCTTACCTGGTACTAGAGGTGAAAGACATGTGAAGAAAACTCTTGTAAGAGAAATATATAGTTGATAAAAAAGTGCAGAAACAATGTAAGGTCCCATTGCAAACTGAACTCTGCAAACATACAGCAGCCGTTTGAAAGAGATTAATATGAGGGTTTGAACTTTTTATGAAAAGAAAAGGAGCTATAGAGAAAACTGAGGAAAATGGGATTTCTTTGTTTAATTATTATTATTATTCTTATTAAGCCCATGACATTAGATTTGCTGAAAAGTTTTCCATTAAAATAATCAAGAAGAAGCCAATTATCAGACAGCGCTACATAAATTAAAAGAATGTTACACTAGTAGAGAGAATGTACATAAAGAATTAATCTCAGAAACAGAGACAGTGGCCTCTCATTAATCACCCAATAAGAACATCATGTACTTTGGAATGAGATTCAAAATGTTTGCATGCTGAACAGCCCAATTAGCATCTTGTTGCCTGGAGCTAAGAAGTAAGAATGGGTCAGAACAGGGATGCATCTTAATTCCTTCAGTTTAACTGCAGTATTATGAGAGAAATGAGACATTTTGTATATTTAGGATACACATCTCAGAGACACCTCATGGAAACAAGTGACTAATGCTATTTACAATGAAAAAAGGAGTCAATACTTTTTAAAATCACCCAGAGAAGGAGCTCCTCCTGTCTGTAGCATTGCTTTTTGTGAGAAGCCAATAATTCTGGAGCATGGGAGCACTGACTGAGGCAATGCCCTTGGAGATGTCAGCAGACAAATGCAGGGCTTCTAGATACTGACAAGAGCCCCAGCTCAAGCTGGTTGCTGAGTTGCCCAGACTGTAAAGACTTCACATGCTTTGGTCTAGGTGCCTGCGGAGCTCTGAAGTTAAAAATGATGAAAGAGAAGGTGATAATGCAACCTTAAGTATCTCTAGGATTAGCTGGCAGCTGACAGTCAGTTACCAGGGTTTGCATTTTTGGAAGCAGGACCCTAAAACCACAAGCCCTAAATTCAGTGCAGAAGCATTGTGGCCGATTTAGGTGCATTCTTTCGTTATGTGGTTGTTGATTGTTATTCCAATGAACATTTTTGTTTGTGACACAGAACAGCGATGAACCAATATTGTCATTATTAAAGCTATTGTTTCCTTTGCCCCCATGTTAGTGCAGAAATGAGAAGGAATTAGTGAATGCAGTTTGTAATTACAGCCGATGAAGAGAGGTAATATTGTCTTGCTATTGCCATGTTTCACCCTGGGGAACCAAATTCTTTACTACCCTGTCATAATGTTTAGCAAGCTCCTTAAGTCAGACTTTTCACAAGGGATCTCTAATCGTATGTGCCACATTTTCTGTGTACCTGGGCTGACCTTGTGCCAGGGTACTGCGCACTGACGAGCAAAACTGGTGGATGCTGAGCTTTATTGTGTAAGGTATCTCAGACTGGATACTTAATTGGAAACTTCTGCCTTCAGTATCCGCGTGCATCAGCACTTTGTAAAGTGATGATAGTTACACCTCTCTGCTTCACGTTGTTATTTCGAAAAGTAAATTCTTATGTTACAGTGGCACAGGAAAACACCCACGGGAAAATGAAAGAGTCTATGTTCATAGTGGGATTTGAAGAATGAGCTAAAGTAAAAGGTGGGAGAGGCAAACACCAATACAAAACATTATCTCAGGATCACAATGTCAGCCATTCTGCATGCTGAATGAAGCGGTGATCTGTGGAGAGTGACTTGTGATTAATTAACTGAACACTATTTTAAAAATCACATACACAAGAGTCTTGAATTAGATTTTTACTTGCAACTTTAATACAGACATCTCAAAACTTTAGTCTTTCACTTTGTAATCTTAATGTTATTCTCCATTGTTTTTATATACACATGATGATGTGATGTAGAGCCCGTATAACTAAATATGTAAGAGGGTTTTTTTGTATGAGTGGTGAATAAATCCATTCTGACAGTAAGAATCCTTCTTGGAGAGTGTATCTTGCAATATGCTTGATTATATTTTACATACATCAAATTTTAATATAAAGAATGGATACTTGAAAGTTTTGGGTGTTTTGTTTGTTTTCTTGTTGTTTTTTTTTTTTTGGTAGAAGATTTTAAAAAAATTCCTTTTCAGAAGTAAAGAAGGCTTTTTATCCTCTAATGAAGTACTGTCCATTTGTGTAGAGGGAACAGGAAAAAACCTTTCTCAAGGATTTTCAATGGATAAGAGTGATATGTATTTCTTTAAAAGCTGATAGTCAATAAAACTCATCCTGGATATTTTAGTGTAAAATGCAGATAAGGAGAAAGTCAAATACTCTGTCATATATTGGTTTTGTTTTAATAGGAAACTTTGAAGTACTGAGAATGATGGAAAGTTAGAAGTATACCTAGAGATGATGAATTAGTAGGGATGTTGTCGGTGACACAGTAATGTTACAGAAAGAATGCACTGTAATATTTGTTCTGTGATCAGTCACACTAATTATTCTCTCCCCACAATGTGGTCTCAGGAAGTTAGGTTTTTTTTATTAACACCTACAGTTGTAGCCATTTTACTTGAAGGAGAATGTTTCAAGGGAATACAAATGTAATAATTTGCATCCCAGTCTTAATTAAAAGGATACAACTGCTTGATAAAGTGCCAGTGAAAGTGATTTTTCACCTAGATTTTTGTAAGCCAGAGATCCACGATGATTTAAAAATACATGTGTAAACAAAATGTAGTTTTTCCACTTGGACCATAAATATAAATGTCTGTCTATCTCAACTGAGGTGTTTTCTTCTAGGTCTGGAAAGGTTTGGTGGAGTGAGGAATGTGAGTTGCAGCTGTTTTTAACTGTTACAATAAACAGAAGAAATAAAAAGTGATAGAAAGGCATAATTCCGGCAGAAATGAATGCTACATGCAATGTGGATGAGCAACTGAGGTAGAAATGAAATTCTATCACAGAAAATTTACTGCCTCATTTATATAAGTTTTCAGCCTTTTTCTTGTTTGAATTATTTTTCTTTTAAAGTCATCTGGATTATATAAGCAGTTCTCTTAAGAGAACAACATCTGATTTTCTTACTTATTATTGGAGGGTTAATATACATTTATATGTATTAAGGTTAATATACATTTAATATACATAATATACATATTGGAGGGTTATATACGGAGGATATAGCCATTCAAGAGGCTATTTGAAGACCTACGACATCTAGAGTTAAAAACGTCTTCGTGTGTCAGGGAAGCACTTTGAAGACATTCAGGTGAAGACAGGAATAGAATACTATTTAGGTTTGTACTTTTATTTTATTTTGGATTAATTTATAACATGTCCACAATACAAAACGTTGCAGTCCAGAGGGAAAAAAAAAAAAAGAGCTCCATAAGTTATTCAGAAGGTGCCTCTGAAATAATGTTTGTGAATTTGTAACATATACAGAAGTAATGAAAGGTGTATGTACAGACAGTAGTCAGAAAATGTCAACAACATTCTTTGCTCAGGTTATAGTAATGGGCAGTGGAAGGCCAGGATGCAAGAGTCACAAATTGCAATAAGGCCCTGAACAACCCAATTTAATTTCAAAGTTCATCCTTATTTAGCCAGAAGGTTGAATTAGATGACCTCCAGAGTTCCTTTCCAGACAACATTTTCTGTGGTTCTGTGAATAAGAACATGTCCTGATGGGCTAAGGTGTCTAAGTTGTGTTATTCACTGGGATAAGGAGCTGTGGAGGTCTGTAAAAATTTATAGAGCCTTACAGTTTGTTTTCATCCTATTTCCTTGCTTAAGCCATTGTCTGGCTTTTTACCTGTAAAATTCATAAATGTAGTTTAGTTCAATTTGTGGATATGAAGCAATAAATTATACTGCTACTTTATTTACTTGTATCCAGGATGTGAGAACAGATGACATAGTTTTCTTGTATTGCCTTGATATGAAGTGATGATTCTGATTTATATTCTGACTTAAAACACTGTGTAGTGCTGAACACTGTTTTTGCAGGCACTAGTCAACGAAAGTGTGTGTTCAGGGTCAGATTATAGCCTATAGTACTTAAATATCTCAAGCTATCTAAACAATAAAGTAAAACAGGCACTTAACAGAGGAAACAAAATATGATTTCTCTAAAACATATTATGAGCTCTTCCTAAGAGAAAATTTAAGCAGAAATTAACAACATGTGAACTGCGAATCTGGTGGTTGATTTCTGAAGTGTGACTATGCAATGTGCTGATTAAACAAACCTAGTAAGTGAGAGAGAAATTCTAAATTTCATACCTATTGCCTACATTTGAACTTAAGTATACCTTTTGTGTTAGTTATTGGGAGCTGCAAAAATCCTAGTATAAGATATACCATATAGTGCTGTAATCTGGTGCAATGTAACTGAGGTGTGGGGGGTTGTCTCTTCTACTGTAACTAGTAACTGTTGTGTTCATCTGTTTGCTTTTTAGCTTGCTGAAGGGGCAACACTGTTCTTAGCCTTCATAAGGGTCTGCAATTATAACATTCATAAAAACAGCTACTCATAAACATGTCACATAAAGTATTTCACAGAGTTTATGTGAAAGGAAATTGAAGTCTCTTGAAAATGGAACTGAATCTTGTCCAAACAACCTTCGATACACTACTCCAACTTTATTGTTGTTATATATTACAGGCTTCTTTATCCGTGCATACTATCATTAACCATGCAGTATGTTTTGATAAATGTTCCCCTTCCTGGAAACTCGTGCAGTTCTTTGACCACTGTCTCTGTTGGTGGTGCTTTTTCATTAAGTCTAAACTGTGGAAAAAAAGATGTCATATTTAGGTGAAATAAAATGATAAAATGAAAAAGTAATTACCTCCCAAGGTGTTTATGTGGTAGAACTATCCGTCTGCACTTTAAGACTCCTAGGTAATTGGTTAATGTTTGAGAAATAATAAACAATTATACCTAAGGCTAGTAGCACTACTTAATTTTAGTAAAGATCTACAATGTCTATGGCTACCATATAACTTGAATAAGTCAGGCAATATTCCCAAACAGTACTCGGGATATGAGTTATGACATATTTTAGGTAAATGGTTCCTTCATTGTAACAAATGACAAACGGAACAACAAAGAAAAACAATTTGTGGTATGAATTTCAGGCTATCTGTACTTCCACCTACACATGTTTTGGTTGTAAAATCCACCTAAATGTTGCTTTGACCCACATCATAGTTCTTCAGGGTTTTCCTTTGCCTCAAAGACAGTTATGTATGTGTTGAGTCATTCAGACATGTGTCTCTCTGCTGCTGCTCCTGACCAGAATCCACAGTGCCTACTTGTGAAGGATGGCTCATGGTGTAGCCTCAGAAAGGTGAACTAGTCCTACCCTCACCCTGCCCAGGAGCATGCACACGTACGTCTACAGTGTAGGTTACTCACCAAGCCAAGATTATCTTCAAGTTCAGCCATGCGTGTAGGCATGTAGTATGCATGAGAACATGCTCAAGCAGAGACTTAGATCCATCTCTGGAAGGGAAAAGCTGACTCATATTGTTGTATGTAGGTAAGTTATGCCCCGACAAATCAACAGATTAGGCTTGGGCAAGGCCTTGAATGCAAAAGCAGGTATTTCAAATTTGACTCGGAGTGTTTGTGGTAGTGATTTCAGTTTGTTATAGCTGCTTAAATTCCAACAATAAATTCAGTAAAACTGTGGATTAGGTCATACTTAAATTTGATTTTAATGTCTGTGTTGCTGAAGCTTCTTTTTCTTCTCATTCCCCTGGGATTCCCGAACTGTCTGATTCTGTCTATGATGTAGCCATTTAGTTATATAGTGAGCTGGCTGCATGCCCATGTGTGCTTCTGTAACTGCAGATTATCAGATAGGCTGGCAGGCACCTGTGTCCTATGGATACAAGGACCCAAAGCAGGTAACTCTAGGGATAGCAGATCATAACTTTGCACAGTCTGTGCTCCTTGACTGTCCCTCTTGAGGACATAAACAGTATTTAATGACATGTGTGAAGTATGAAAGTGAGATCTTAGTACCAGTGACAACTCTGGTTATGTTATTCTGGCAGGTTTATGTGGTGGAGCATGTGGCAATAAGAGGAGCATTGTTAAAGCTCCCACAGACTTCCAAGTAACTTTGTCTGCTACATTGAGATGAAACTCCTAAAAAGAGAGGCTGGGAACTTCTATGGTTATAGTTTTGGATTTTACTACAGAAAACCCAATGCAAATGAAAATTCTAACAGAGCTCTCTGCTGTTTTGACAGTATAGCTGACCAGATGCATTTAAGAACTGCAGCCAGGGAACTTCTCAAAACCTCCTGCTAGTCTCTTGTTCTGCAGGGTGAATAGGTCACTGGTGCACCTCCTCAGATTTTTCTGGCTGATTTTATTTTTTGCTATGGTACGACATGGCAGTAGGGCCAAGGAAAGATATTTTCATCAGTATTTTTCTGAGAAAACTGTTACTTTGTTCAACATCCAAACCTGGAAAACACTGTCTCCAGAAAGTTTTCATTTTTCGAGAATTCTTCAATGGAAAATTGAAAACTACTATGGAAAGTTGGTGTTTCTGTTTGGGGGGTGGAAAGTTTAGTAGAAATCCAATTATCAGTTGAAAAGCAGAGTGACAGAAATATTTCAAAGATTTATAGTTGACTTTTTCTTTCTCTTTTTTAGCCAGATATGTGGATTTATTTTTTGCTTTCTAGAAAAGTATTTTCTGTCATGTCTTGGTTACTCGAGGTCGCCTGAATTTTAAAGAACTGTTTGAGTATTAGTTGCTTTCACATTTGATACTAGTCAACCTTCTTCAAATGTTTTCACTCTTAACACTTGAAATTATGGAAGAGAAAAACATGCTTTATCATTTGTAACAATCACCACAAAGTGGTGAAGCTTTGTGACAGAAGCAACTCAACAGTGAGGAAATGAAGTGCTGTTTGGGACGAAGGGAATACAGCTGAATGTGGTTTTCACTTTTCATTGTGTGCTTTCTCACCTGTTTGAAGGTTTCCTCTCTATGTGTCACTTCTATGCTGTTAGAAGTTATGTCTTTTGTTAAATAATTTAGAGCTTTCCTGTCTGCCAATCAGAGAGCGATTAAAGCTTGCTTTCTTTCTCTCTTTCTCTCTTTCTCTCTTTCTCTCTTTCTCTCTTTCTCTCTTAACAGAAAAGGAGAAAGCAAAGTGGAAAAAATTAACATCCATTACACATGTACTATAGCTGTGTTAGGTTGTTTCTGAAAGAAGTCAGAGGCAGAGGTCACACCAGGAAACATTTTACACTGTGATCTTTTGTGAAAGCAAATCTTCTATCAAATTGCAGCAGTGTTTATGATTTTAAAAAAAATTCTAAATTGTTTTTCTATTTTTAATTCATAATGTTTTAGGTGAAATCTTATTCACAAGATTCAGAATATGGAGCTTATTTTAAGCTATAATTTACATATGTAATGATGAACCAATTTAAAAATAACAGAAATTCAGGAAACTGGTTATTCCATTGATTTGGGCTTGTCTTCACTAAGATGGAAATATGAAAGTCATTACTTCAGGGAGATCACACTTCATCTATTTTGGGATTTTCTTGATAATTGTCCTCTTGGATTATGTGTTTTAGCAAGGAAAGCAACAAGCAAATAAGGAGCTCTTCCATCATTATGGAGGATAATCTGAGTGAAGCTGATGCCCCAGACACTGTGAAACACACAATAATCTAGGAAGCACTTAAATATAAATTGCCAAACTGCAGCCATAACATTAGCAGTCAAATTTTGCTTCCTCTTTCCTGGGCAAAGTTCTTGAGAAAAAGATGGCAAGAAGACATGAGTAGCATCAGTTGACAAAAATGTTCTAGGCTTGTCTTTGTCCAGTGGTTGCAGTGGCTGATGGGTATTCCCAGAATTAGACAAAGGATTTTACTAGTTTCCTCAGTTGTTTTGTGATTAATCAACTACATTTGGCCACAAGCCTAACTTCCTGACATGGGGAAGGTTGTCAAATCCGCTTTAAATTTGCTCTGTTCACTCTCTTCACAGCTGTCAGAGGGCTGTGATGGGCAGGATCTTCTAAAAGTCCTTTAAAATGCTCCCTCTTATGAAAAAAGTTATAATTTAGATACTACGCTATTCAGCACATTGCCCAGTATCAATGCATGACCATAACAGTGAGATTTTATTGACCTAGGTGCAGAATTTCCTGAGAGCATCTGACTGTTCTTCTTCTCTTCTCACCCTCTGCCATCAATGTCATCACCTAGTTGACCATATGTTTGTAAGAAATAAGGACTTGGATAAAAACCAGCAGCCTCCAGATTAACCAAAGCATGAATAAGAAAACACATTACACAGCTGACAGACAACAAGTTGAGAAAGTACTTATCTACTAACTGTCAAGGAATGCATGCTCTGAAGGTCTTACTGCATTTATATCTTAACCCGTATGTAAAAAAAGCAGCATTCACTATTACATGCTTACCTCTTCTCCCTGCCTGCCTGTCTGAATGGTGTATCTTTGTTTCAGTGAAACAAATAGCACATTTGTTTGCCTTAGAAAGCGATGACATCTTTTGTGTATAATCTCACAAATAAGCTGTATGGAGTTACTTCCATGAACATGCCTAGACCCTCTGTAATAAGGATGAGAAAAAAACAGATAATATGGTAGAGAACAGTGCTTTATATGTGACTAAATGGATTTTGATACAAAATGCTCAACTGGCTGGGTTTGTTAGCTTTTCATAAAATATACCTCTTGCTCCTAACACAGTTCTTGCTTTTCATCATTGCTTTTTCCCATGTGGATCTGGACTTCTTGCTCTTTGCTGGGTTAAAGCAGTCGGAGCTATAGATGCTATTCAGAGGGTGTTTTATGCCCCTCACCTTGCTGTACAGTCCAGAAAGGTCAATAGTAGTGTTAAGACTAGGTGTGCTGATTCGTATGCACAACCTTCACACTGTAATATGTGTAACCTGCATCAGCTCCCTGTCCTCACATTTCCTGTCCTCTGCAGCGCTCCTGCCTGTGCAGAGGCTTGCAGCTGGAACAAGTTGAGCACTGTACTCTTAATGGAGTGGTCTGGGCATGGCCTGTGATGAAATGGTGGTAGAATCTTTCTCTGCCTCTTTTCTTTGTCTGCAAAATCAGTTCAGCCTCCTAACATTTGTCCCGTTCAAAGTTCACTTGCTGAACTGGACTCTTCCTGAGGTTTGTCTGTCAATGTAGTAAAGCTTTATTCTCATATTCAAGTTTTGTTTATGAATGTGAGGACTAGAAATAAGTACATTTGTAATTTAAATGCAAAACTTGAAATTGATGGGTTGCTCAGGAATCTGTTTTGCATGTTTGAAATCATAATCAGTGTACTTCAGTTGTACTTTTCGTGTATTCTACAGCCCAGTAGTGCTATATGTGTACACATGGTATTTGTATTCTGGTACTTCCTACACGAGTGTAATACTCCGTAAAAGTGAATATTTTGATAGTTCTTTACTATCTTTCTGGCCTCATTTGCATTTGTATAAGTACGTGCAACCGTAGACTATCTGTGTGAAAAAACATACTACAAAAGATATACTTAGTTAAAACCAGTAATATTTTTTTTAAGTTTTATTTCCTTTTTTTTGTTTTTTACAGTTAGAACTTGTATACTTTAAATCTTCATTATTGTCAAAAGAGAAGCCCATTGTGAACAGTATCTGATGTAGCAGTAACACGAATCTTTCATTATGTGTTATACCCTCCTAAGTAAAACAGAGCTATAGAACTTAACATAGAGATATTTGCTTTGTAAAACTGGAAAAATACTTCTGAAACCAGTCTCATTCTGTGCCTTGTTTTTGCTGTACAGAGGTCCAGCTTCATGGGAAGCAAGGTCCTCTGTCTTTCATACCCTATTACACCCTGTAGGGTGATGATTACAGCAGCTTCCTGAGGTGACTGCTCAAACCCTTCTGAGTGCAGGAAGAGCTTGACCCTGATTCTTCCACTGCAATGCCCTGACTTCATGCCATGTCTGGAAAATGAACTCTGTCTTATGTCTAGAGTCTTTTGTGCCCAAAGGTCCATCAAGATAATCTTCCAAGGGTCTACCATGGTCTTCACAAAGAAAGCACTAAAGATCTCTCTGCCTCTGGATGAGAAAGCAATTCACTGGTTCCTGTTTCTCATGTCTGATGGAGACGTGCCCAGCTTTGTGGGCCAGGCTCTGCTGTATAACTGAATAGATACTTCAGCCTGTAGGAAGGGGGTGACTACTTGCTTTAGGTGTTTAAAGATTTTACTGGTGCTTGGATGTAAGCAGTCTGACTCGCTTCTGGAAGTGCAGCCTGATGAACTGGTTAGATTTCTGTAGAGCTTTACAATAAATAAATTTCAATAGTGCTTATTCAAAAGCTTATTACTTCGCTACAAAAAAGATACATTAGCACACGTTTTCTCTATTACTATTCTAAAACCAGGATTTAACACTTTGCTGCAGTGTTACCCTCTCTGAAGTGAAAGGTGAAAAATGTCACTAGTGAAGAAAATTAAGTTTAATCTCCCTAGGAGAGACCTACTGGCCTACATCGCTAAAACGTTATTTATGGAATATTTTGAAGGAAAGTATGCTAAGAAATCCAAACTTTCTATAAGAAGGGCTCTCACAGTCTGTTGATATTCGAGATGGTAAAACTTGTGCACAAGGAAACACAGATTGCCTGGAAATGGATATTTTTTATGTGAGAGCAAGTGAACGGTAAGATACTCTTGAGCAGATTCTTCAAAGTTACTTGAAATAAAAATGTTACCTGTTAGTGCCTCCCCTGTCTCAACAGTGTTTGTTGCATATTAGACATGCTTCAAGGTGATCTGAATGTACCTCTTTGTTTTTCATTCACAAAGGTTCATTTATTCATATTTGATTTTATGCTCCTTCTATTTGTCCTTATTTGGACTTCACATGCCTGGCAGATACAAATGTATACAAAATAACATATATTACTTTCTATTGGATTCATGCATATTACAAAGGAAAATCCCCATAGCATTAGGATTTTATGTGTATGAATTCCTCTTAGAAGTGTACCCTTAGTGAGAGCAGCATATTAAGAAGGTGAGACAGAAGATGAATTTTAACATTAGAGTGATGCTCATTCCACAAAACCAGTTTGAGTACTAAAGATACTGGTTAATATAAATAAAGAAAGGAAGGAAGGAAGGAAGGAAGGAAGGGAAGAAAGAAGCTAATGGGGAAGGCACAGATAAGTATTCCTTGTTGCTTTTTGATATGTTATAGGTTTGGCAAGACCTATTGGTACCATCTGTCAGTCATAACCAACCATCCATCACAGAAAATATTAAAAATCAGAGATGGACTTTATTGACCTAAAAATAATCAATTCTTTCCTTTACTCTTCAATTTTTTTAAAATTTCAGCAACACTGAGTAGTGGAGGGGGAAATGGCGGTCAATTTATAACACAACGTTTAATTTTTTTACTCAAAAACTAAAGCTTGTTTTTAATTAACTAACAGGAGGCAGTTTGTGAGTTTACACTGACTCTCATTGGTATGCCCTTAAACTTACCTAGGCTGTCTCAGTCTTTTGTGCAGGCAGTATGACTGTGACTTTTACTTCTGTTTTTCAAAATATTGCCAATGTCCTGATTCAGCTATCACTGAATTCTGGTTATTTATGATCCACTTATAGAGAACCTTCTGTATTTTCTCTCTCAAGAAATAAAGACACAATACAGTTGTCTTGGTCTAATTTTAGAGTTAGAATTTCAAAATTTCAACTGTATTTGGAGGTTTTTTCCTTTTTTCTCCATCTTCAGGAATCATGTAGAAGAAGATGGCACTACAAAGAAAAGCACTGAACAAATTAACCCCTGTCTTGTATTATATATAATATAAACCTAATTGTGTGTTGTTACCTTCAGTGCAATCCTGTCACTAGCAATAATCTGCCCATCCATGAGCAGATGCGAGTTAAAGAAGATAGCATTTCTATTATCTGTAGCAATTCTGGTTCTTGGGGGTTGCTGAAGATGGATGTGCCACCTCTGATGCACTGCAAACCTAGCCTGTTGAAGTCCTTAACAGGACATAATGCCGGTGAAACTGAGAATCTTCCAAATAAAAATGGAGCCTCTTGGTATTCTGGGTCACTGTGGTTTTATTTTTATTCCAAGATTATAGTTTAAAAGGACTATGTGACTATGGATTTTTATTATAATAATTTAGTATATATGATAATGTTATAGTGTCCAAAATAATAAAATAATTAAAAAATAATGAAACAATGATTACCTTTTTACCCACATGGTACTTATGTAATTATTAGAAGATAAACTGATCTCATTTTAATTACCTATTTGATTATGTTATGTATGCTTTGTGAGATAGTGTTACCCAGTCCATTTATGTGTCTCTTTTGATTGACATCACTTTTACACTAACTACTTTCTTTTTGTATTCAGCTAAAATAGACTAAATTCATCATGCACTGAATGGAAACTTAAGAATAAGTGTTTAGATAATTGGGCATCAGGGATTCTTAGAAGTCTTTATTATGTGAGAGTGCCCAAATAACATCTGTTCCTACATTCCTGTTATTCAGGGTTGCTTTGTAGTTATTGCGCCTTCAGGGACCTCAGAAGCAAGAAACAAAGACATGCTGAATAAAATCCACTTTATGTAAAGCCTTTTACACCCATCTAGTATAGTGAATGTGGCCTGGTTCAGGGTAAGACTGAGTATTGGTGAAGAGAGACGTGACTGATTTTTTGATACTCAACAACAACCAGGTATAAGAAATACAGAAAGAAGTTGTTAGGAGAGAAACAATGCCTAGACACTTCATGACACCAGAAGGCAGCCAGCTTTTTCAAGGCTCATTTCAAAATCAGTAATTTTCCCCCAAATACCAATGATTTCCAGCATATTCTCTAGAGGAGGTCTTATCACAGATTCAAAGAAAATGTAATTAAAGTTAAAAAACATAAAAATGAATTGTTTGAGAATGAAGGAGGAAACAGCTATGGCATGAAGGGCAGTGCTCCTCAGAGATTAGAATCAGCTAATCAATTGTAAACCATTAGTTCACCTGAATTATACCTGCCGTCTGTCCCAAACCTAATTTATTTTTATCCCAGTTCCTTCCAAAGACTGGCTTCAATGGTGAATCATGGTAGGACAAATAAGTGATCTGGCTGTCCAGTTGACTGAAGATTAATTTTCATCATCTCTTAACATCACACATGCAATCTTTCCTTCTAATTTTGTTTTAAAGCTCCATTTTCAAAAATAATTTTCTAATGGTTTTGATTTGGCACTGATTTAGCACACATTGCTGACAGAGCTCACCTTAATCTTCTCAAATCTCGAAAGGTGGCAATTGCTCTATGTGCTGCACAACAGGTGTTTTTAAGTGTGCTGTCCTCAGAAAGTCCATCAGCTCTTGTCTCTGTCCTTCATTCTGTTAAACAGATTAGATCACAACAACTTGGCTTTTACTACTTAGGATGATATCTGGAATTCAAATGTAGATATCTTTTGGTGACAATGTTAGCTGAGATAAAAGTGATGAGAAAAAGGGCACAAAAGTTGTTTTTCTCTGAGGAAAATCAGCTGTCAGACATTGTGCTACCATTGGCATTTCTCACTGCACAACTTTAAAATGAAGAAGAGGGTTACCTTTGACATGATTTAGGAACATGTACTGTGGTGATGTATGCACAGGAAATAGACAGGCAATCAATGGTTAAAGAAATGAGTTTTCCATATGCCTCTATTCAACTCTAGTGATTTTCAGCATGCTCCACTTGTATTAACTAATGATTCTATGGAAGCTTTTATCTTTCTCTAGTATTATCTCAGATTATTATAAAATGAAGCTATACCTAAAAACAGAAAAAAGAGAGAATCGTTTAATTATTATTCATACTTAAATAGCAATGAACAAATGTATATGAAATTAAAGTTCACAGGCTTAGGAATTCTATTTTTTTTTTACAGCACACCTCTTATTTTATTTAATGAAAGATTAAAACCTAATTATCGTTCCAAAGTTAGAGTATTGTATCAAGCCTCTTAATGTCTAAACTATAGCTTTGGGTAGTTGTCATAGAATCATTTCAGTTGGAAGAGACCCTCAGAATCATCGAATCCAACCATAACCTAACCGAGCTCTAGCACTAAACCATGTCCCTAAGAACCTCATCTAAACACCTTTTAAACACCTCCAGGGATGGTGACTCCACCACTTCCCTGGGAAGCGTGTTCCAATGCCTGACAACCCTTTCCATGAAGAAATTTTTCCTAATATCCAACCTAAAGCTCCCCTGCCACAACCTGAGACCATTTCCTCTCGTCCTATCACTTGCTATTTAG
>VWYH01002915.1:69904-160228 GCA_013399365.1 Pampusana beccarii | reverse complement strand
TTCTAATTTTCTCCCCGCATAACCTTGTATTCTTGTATTCCCCTTGAGTAGCCTGCCCCTCCTTCCAAAGGTTATACATTCTCTTTTTATTCCTAAGTTCCAGCCACAGCTCTCTGTTCAGTTAGGCCAGTCTTCTTCCCTGCCGGCTCACCTTTTGGCACACAAGGACAGCCTGTCATCGTGCCTCTAAGATTACCTTCTTGAAGAGAGACCAGCCTTCCTGGACTCCTTTGTCCTTCATGGCTGCTTCGCAAGGGACTCTGCCAACCAGCCTTCTGAACAGGTCAAAGTCTGCCTTTCGGAAGTCCAAAGTAGCAGCTCTACTGACCACCCTTCTAACTTCTCCAAGGATAATAAACTCAATCATTTCACAATCACTACACCCAAGGCGACCTCCAACCAACATGTGGCCCACGAGCCCTTCTCTATTTACAAACAACAGATCCAGTCAGGCTTCTTCCCTGGTGTGTTAGGAAGTTGTCTTCTGTGCATATGCAGTAGATAATTTGTACATTCAGGGCATTAAGCCAAGGTAAAATATCCTTCTAAAGAACACAGATAAAATTTACAAAAATGTCCCACTGACATAAAATTCAAAGGGGTTCGTGAAGTGATAATATCTGGAGACTTCCATGAGTGCTTGGTCCACTGTTCATGCTGCTCAGTACCTATAGGAAGCCTATTATCTATCCAATGAGAGGAAGTATATGGAGCTACCTTTAACTCATTTCTAAACCTGAAATGCAAACAAATTATTAGGCATCTCTTCTAGCATCAGAAAAAGAGAAGGAAGAACCTTCTGATTTTCTCTGAGTAATGATCTTTAATCTAGAGCGGTGATAGTTGATTTCTCTACTGGTTGTAGTTTGAGTTTCTTGATCATCTACATTTTAATGGCAGCTCTTCAGCAGCTTACAGATTTGTGAAGTTTAACCACTAAGGTTATAACCCAAATAATTCTTGTCCCTCTCACACCAAACAGTCTTATTTATTAAAATTTAAGGAGATGTAGTTGATTATTGCTCCAAATGAGATTTGACAAAATATTTTTCTCACAATCAAACATTCTTTGTTATTTCCTCTATAAGTCAGGTATGATACAGTATACCTGAACTTCAGGATTTTCTTCTTTCTTCTCTCATATTATTTAATGACTGCTTAAAACCTACTGAGGTTATTCTTGCAGTACAGGATACTGGACCACAGAGGTCCCTGCCACGTTGTTTTACCAACCAGTGATTTTCTGCTCTGTTATATTAACGTGTAAGATTTGAGGGCTAGAAAACAGTTCTCTTCCGCCAGGAGCATTGTGAAATCTACTGTGCTCTCAGTAAACCTGTGAAACACACATACTAGATAAAAAGAGGACCTCATGTTCAGTACCCTGTCTCCATGGGCGATGATAACCTACTCCTGTGACAACACCTAACACACCAGGTCTGCAAGGATGAAGAAGAGGCACTGAGGATTGCAGGCCTTCTTTCATCTGTGTTATGCTACCTACACGTTCCATGCATTCCATTTACTAGAGTTTTTATGTTTTTTTTTTCAGTTTGTACTGTGTAGAAGAGGAGGCAAGGATTGTATGACAATACATTTATACACAGTGCCAAATTATCCATACACAAACAAACCAGAGATTCACTTTCTGAAAGCCTTTGTATCAATGACTTAAAAATATTTCAAAACCCCATATTCTTATCACTATGTTATTTTTTAGGAAAAAATTATATATCACATAACAGGAAAAAAACTCTCTGAGGTCAAGTACTTCTGAAGTGAACAAACTACGAAAGAGTTCTGTAAATACTTGGTTACCTCTTAGCAGTGAAGCAGCTTTTTACACTTCTTTGGGTGAAAAAATCAAACAAACAAGAATGAGTTTTTTCTGATCAAAGTCTGTATAGTAATGGCTATGATCTCTATAATGTGTAAAACCAAGCAATACAGTCTTTATTACCTAAAGTCATAAAACAGAGATTGATTGTTAAACATAAATATATAAAAAGGAAGAAAGGGCTGTGTTCACAATGGAAAAAAAAAATGCAAACGCATTGGCATGTGAAGTTCATTTAGAAGAACAACATAATTCTCACTGGAGCAGAATAATACTCTTAATGAGCTACTGGGCTCAGTCTAGCAAACTGGTTAAGGTCAGTGTATCATAACCTCTGGCTGTGATGTGTAGCTCCCACCCAGATTTCAGAACAATTGATTATACCAAATAAGTGCAGCTATTCAACCATTTACACTTGGAATTTGTGTTTGATCCCTCACTCAGTTGCTTTTCAGGGTGAAAAAGGTTCAACCATGTAGCCAAACACAGTAAATGCATTTAGAAGGCCTAGCAAGGCAATATTGAAATATTTCAAGAAATATATTAACCCCATAATTGCTTGCAGACTAAGTGGAGTTGTCTTAAAAAATATTTAAAAGCTGTAGAAGTTTTTGAGAACTTCAGTCTTACCAATTTGAAAGGAGAATTCTTTCTTCCGTTCAAGAACATTAAGTGCATGAATCCCTGCTAGTACTTTGCTATATTTTTCTCATCATTTTGTCATCATGATGACAACTTTATTGCCCTGAGATAAATCACTATGGGAAAAAACTTTATGAGCTCTCTGTGATAGCAAACATGTATTTCCACTCTCAAGATTATTTCCATCTCTCATTCCTGACTGCTAGGAACCCTTCTTCATTCTCCTTCTTCCTGCTTAAGAAATAAAAGGAAGAGACTGTTTCTATTTTCAGTCCCATTTTCTGCCTCTTTACTGCCTGTGGGGGAATGTCTTTCCTACATTATCTGCTCTTTCCCTTATATCACCAGGATAAACCACGTGGAATCAAAGTAATGCAGTCTTCACATTGACATGACAAATGATGCAGCACCAGAGGTACAGGTTTAGTGGCAGTAAACTTGCGATAAATTCAATTAAACAATAAAATGTGTTTGTGCTAAACACGCACCTGAGTTTTTTAGTTTTATCTAGGTACCTTTGCCTTTTTTCACAAATGTAAGACTCTCTTAATGAAGGCCAGGTGCTACTGTCAAGTTTCCAAGTTGGTGATTCTCCCACCAATGATTTTTCCCAGTTCAGTTTTCAAGGGTGTTTTGTTCCAGGCAAGGAACTCAATAAAGACTACCCGAAAAAGAACTGTACCTTATTATTCTCACCTCCCTTCAGAGAAGGGATTTTTTATTCCTTTTTATAACACCCTGCTTTTGCATGTTCATCACCTTCAATAGAGAAAATGTAAAAGCAACTGAGAGGGTCACACTCAGATGTGAGACATAAGTGAAAAATCTAGGCAATACACTCAGTAATGAAACCTAATTTTTTATTCTGACTGATTAGGACTATCAGGATAAATGTACCCCCAACTACGCAGTAACTAAACTGTACTATCCTAAATTAATTTTCCTGGAAGACAGATCAGGCAGCAGGTGTATCTTGACATCCAGTATCTTCAGCCCTAGTGTTACTGCCCAATGACTGCTTTTCCAGAAACCTCGAAGTGACATCTTTAGAGATGGGCGTTCTGTAACAATGCATTCAGAAAACTTACTTATGCCTACTGTGCCAGGCTGCTGGGTCTTACCTACACAAACACAGATCTTCGACATAAATCTAGAAAACTGAAAGTAATTCTATGTCCATACAAGACCTCTGAAAGCTTGGTATTTGCTAGAAAGAAAGAATAAAATAACCACAGCATACTCATTTTATTAAGCCACATCACCAAAAAAAATAATTAGATCTATCTACAGATACTGGTCTTACAAATATCCTTTTAGCCACAGGGCTGATATACTCCTGCTGCTGATGGGAAGGTCAGTCTGTGTTTTCCAGGCCTTTTTATTCATCTCAGTGACATCTGACAGGGGTCTGTTCTCTTGCCCTTGCCTTCAGGGGTAGCTGAGAGGGAAAATATGCATGTTCTTCCTGAATTTTTTTTTTAATCTATGGGGAATGGTTGATGCCTTCAAACTATTCAAGCTATATCTTTCCATTCAATACGAAGTGATACTTCTTACACTCAAAAATATGGAAGAAATACCTATTCTTGCTTAGCACACCAAGACTTAATCCAGCCAGTGGCAGGTTGGCAGGATATTGTCATTTTGCTTTGGGAGTACAGCAAAGTTTTTTGGGGGGCTGAAATATTAACTTTAGGTCAAAGGAGTAGATGAGCAAAGAAAGTAACAAAATGGGATGATTACAGTAGGCTTTACCTGTTCCTGGAGTTGGACATGGTTCACAAGGTTTGTTCCAGGCTTTCCCAACATTGTACGTGCAGCAACACATTCTTTTAGTCACATTGAAGGGCAGTTCATTCTCACAGGAGGTTCCATTATAGCTTCTGTAGCAAAAGCTTTTCCTCATGTCTAGACATGAGAAAAGAATCAAAGTACAACGTAATCAACAAACTAACTTAAGTAAATATCACCCCCGTACCAACCTAGACATTAGTTCATTAGCTCTGGCATCTGTATGCAATCCAGCCACATGCACGGATTTATTTAAAAATAATTTAAGGACTGAAGTAATCTATACAATTTCTTTTAGACTCACCTGAAATTTGACATACTTTCAGTTTTCATTTAAAGACATAAAGGGGAAAAAGAAAAATTCCCAAGAAGTCAGAAAGACACTACAGATGCTCATCAGATCCATTTCCATAGTAAACCTCACCATTTGGAAATGACTAGTGAAAATAAAAAAAGATCTCTAAGTTTTCTTAAGGAATAAGAACACTTGAACACTGCACATGACTCACTGGGATTTCTTTCCTAGCTACATGGCGTAATTGCCTGGGAGTTAAAGGTAGGAAAAAGCAATACAAGGCTTTAGAACTGGCATGTCTGAAAGGAAATTTGAAGCGGAGTGTCTGGTCCTGAAGCAGTCTGGTGTTCAGGCAGTTCTAGTAAAGATGACTTTTTGCATACCCATGCAGTTATGTCCTCCATTCACTTGCATATATTCAGGTGGGCAAATGCAGGTGTAGTTCCCCAGTGTATTGTAGCAAGTGCCAGGACCACAGACACCAGGGTGTGCAACACACTCGTCAATATCTAGAGAGCAAGTGAAAACACTACAATTAACAGAGGAAAAGAGGATCAAGTCGTAGCAAATGCTTCTGAGAAATATGACCATAATAAACTATGTTATGATAACAAAAAATGTTTCATTTAAAGGCTAGCTTAGAAAGCACAGCTCAGAAAGCACAGCTCATTTTTGGGTTAAGTAGCTAGTGTAACAGCTGCTGAAAAGTATTCTTAATAGAATATTGCTAATCTCTATTAAGTCCAGCCAGTCAACTACAAAAGAACACCCTAAATAAATTCACAGTTGTTGAATTTACTGCTGAAACTGGAGCACCTCCTGCCCCATCAGCTCCACAAAAGACATTCACACTCTCTTCTGAGAGGAATGTTACCATCACTTTTCAGTTCTGTTAATGTGTTTACTACGTCACTGACGAAAGACCTTTTAAGTACTCTATTTAGAAACAGGCAAACTGAATAGTCACAGGCTTGCTGCTCTAACCTTGGATCTTCTTATTTATGGTATTTGGGGTGTAAGACATTTTTGCCCATTCAATTTTAATTTCAAACTCACTTTGGTTAGTTTTTTTTTTTTTTCACTGAAGCTTAGCAAAGCCTCAGGATTCACAGGGTCTGTTTCGAAAGGAGACTTCTTTTTTTCCCTCATAAAGTGAACGAAGAGAGGGAAGCTGACTTATGACACTCCAGGCTAGGAGAAACCATGAAAGATTCTTTACATTTTTGGGTCTATTTAAAATTTTTCATTCTAACACTTATGACAAATCTTGAACACAACAGGAAGACCAATATTAACTTTACTTTATGTTGCATAAATTAAACTGCTACTCTGAAATACTGTGAAAAGAACACCTTTACTCACTTAAAATATATGGAGCCTAGTGAAGCTAGTGGGAGATACAAGGTGTTGAAGCAAGAAGCCAGAAATCATGAATAACCACCTTAGTATACCGAAAACACATAGTTGAGATCTATCATGTAGAAATAAACAGTAGTATATTCACGTGTTGCATTTCAAGTTTTACACTGGTCATATCACTGGTGCCAAAGATAATGATTTTAGAAAAGACTTTAGGTAAAGGTGTGGGTACCATATCCACTTATTAATTTAAGGCTAAAATTGAGTAGTTTAAAAAACAATTGCACTGTGACAGAAAAGGGGGTTTCAAAGGGGTGCAACCTTCACAGATTCTTGTCTCTTCGCTGAGGTAGTAGCCTTTTGGACATTCACACTGGAAACTGCCGAAAGTATTGATGCAATTCCCACCTTGGCAGAGACCTGGCAGTTCCTGACATTCATCAATGTCTGAAAACAGAGAGAAAAAAAATCACCATATTTGCATTCCAGAATGAAAAGAAACAAGAGATTTTAAGTACTCCCCTGAAATTTTACCACTTAGTAGCTTTTAACTGTCAACTGGATTTTTTTTTGCTTCTAAATTGAACTTCACGAAAACCTGGATGAGATGCTCATTCTCTTCCATTTAAATAGCTCTTCATGAGCAAGTTCCAGCTTGCTGAACCCATGGAGTTCAACTTCCATTAATGTTTACAGGAATTTGGCAACTAATTCCTCATTCCTGCACACTCATTGGAATGAAAGTTTCTTTGTCCAATGAGTATTTCCTGAAACTTATACCTTCTACTGATAAGCTATAATTTTCATAAATTACTTATGCTTCCGGGGCCAATTTCAAAAGCCAATTCAAGTACGGAGGCACACAAAAGGTATGCCTGAGCTTATTTTCCTACTGAAATATTGCTGGACTTCTTCAATATTCATTTACAGTATGCCTTTACATCATGTTGTTGTCAAATTCATATTACCATTAAATGCAATGATTTCTGCAAAATACAGTTACTGTATACATCTGTCTGGAGATGACACTTTATTACCAGCCATCACAGTCATTTACGATAAACTCACCTTCTAAAATAATAGTGATGGGATTTGGTCTGAATCCTTCTCCTCCTGGACAGAGAGTATTATATTCCGCTACAGTAAAGTATAACAAGAGAGAGCATATCAGTCATATGAAGAATAAAATGCTAACAACAGAAACACAGAATTTCATTTGTGTTTTTAATGAGTCTTCTTCCCTATACTAATTGGTTTTCTGCTCTTGTTGATCTATTCACGGTACATACAGCAAGTTCATTAGATCACTACAAAATCAAGGTAAGAGTTCCGCTTAAAACATTACCAAAACCTCATATTTTTGAGGAAGGCACAATGTTGTTTTCTCTGTACTGTGCCCTTATAAGGGCACATATTTTGCATTTTGATTAGTCCTTTAATACAAAATATCAGTATATCCTTGATCAAGATATGTATTAAAATTGGAGATCATGCTATTAGGACACTTTAAAGAACAGCATGCTTGACCTTTCTGTTGCGTTAGTCATTCAAAGGACTTCAACTCTCTAAAAAATGGATAAGTATCATTAGGTAGTAGTTTTGAAAGTACTCCAGACTGAACCAGAAATAGTTACCCAACAGCTACCAAAACTCTCTGTTGAGAACTACAACAGCTCTCCAATTAAAGGCATGATTCAAATTCTAAGCGTTATTAATTTCTTTATTTCCCTACCAACATGGAGCTGTTGAGTAAAAATTCCTAGTAGATGCCTACAAACCGTTCCATTCTTAAGATCCATAAGAATGTGACACTGTAAGAATAGGAACCAAGTCTCTCACAGAAGACTAGAGGTCAGGTCTTCTAATACTTGGGTCTGCACCTCTGCATTACCCTCTGATAGCAGTAGGGAGATTTTATTTTATAACTGTGCCAGAACACTGCCTCATGAAGAAAATATACTGCTTAAATGATATATGTATAGCAATAGGGTAAAACACTTCAAACACTTTTTCCTTCCCTTGTTAGAATCTTTTGTAATAAGAGGGTGGATGGAGAACAAGAGAACATTTCCTTACTGCTGTTTACAGGTGGACATGTCTCACAGGGGTTCCCCCAAGCCTTTCCCAAAGAGCAGCAGCACGAGGAACGACTGACTCCGACCCCAATTTCAGTGTTGCAGGATAGGCTTCCATCCCCTCGTGGTCCATACTTCAGGTAGCAATTGCCAACACGGTTGTCTACATATAAAACACATATGACTATGGCTGCAGACAATTATCCGGACAAAGAAACAGCAGGCATTCATTCACTTTAACATTTTGTATCTAGAAGCAGAAATTCAGATAACATTGTGCCTTTGAAGCCATCGACAAGCTGAAAACACTCAAGTACACTGACAGTTACTGATGTTGAGAGAGACAGCAGGGAAAAGGGGTAGCTTCAGCTTCCTAAGTACCTAGAGACAAGTCTAAAATGTTTGCACATCTTTTGAAGTCACACCATACTCTAATAGCACATACACTTTTCCCAGTCTTTCACTCCAGAAAATATCAGAGAGCTTGCTGTGGTTTACTGTTATTATTTCTTCTTGATATTCTGACTGTGATTAGGCTATGACTCTCGTGGAATTAGAATTTACATATTTTTCTATGGAATCAGAGAATAAAGTAATCTCACTGGAAGAATTCTTCCACTGACAAAAAAATTCAAGAAAAGTCATTGATATTGAAACAAATAATCTACATGTGCAGTAGGCTTCAGGAAAATTAATTTATTAGTTCACACAAAGTGTAACTTCATGACTGAGACAACTGCTGGCATCAATATAATGAGCAAGGAATCTAAGAGAAGTAAAGCTATGAGTTTTCTTACTCTTGCACATATTGTCTCCTTGCTCTTTATAAATGGAAAGTAACTAGCAGTGAGGTACAAATATAAGGAATTATATATTTCTTACTACAGAAAAATAAGATGAACAATAATTTCCTCAAGAGTAGTGTTGTAATTCTAAAGAATTAACTTGCTATCAAAGACTGCCTCTAAAGAGGCACAGAAACCCATTCAAAAATTTTTAAATAAATTCATTGTATAAAGGCCACAATACCTTTTTGCATTTTCACTATTTCTGTTAATGATGTGACTAAGAAACTTATAAACGAATTTTTGAGCTACTTCCCAAATGCATATTTTACCAAGAAATACGTTTTAAATTTACTGCTTGCAGCAAGTGCCAGATGCTACAGCCTTTGTAATTACATGGAGTAAAATGAGCACAGTATGATAAATGTGGGTAGTTCATATATTCAGAATTTCCAGAGGTTAAAAAAATGCCTTGATATGACATGGGTTTTTAAGTTATCCTGAGGTTTGGAACATATCTATGAAAGAAACTTGAAGGCACCTTTCTGAATTATTAGGAAATACTTTTCCTCAAGACCCTTAAGTTAGTTAAATATGTATAATATAAAACTACAACTTCACATTCATTTTAAGATAGAATTTTTTTTAAAGATTCTTAACATCAATCAAGACAAAACCTTCGAGTTGTCCAAAGGATTTAAATTAATTTAAATTTAAGCATTATTAGACAAGTTTGGATTAATCTTTCTGTACAGACCAAACATGCTTTAGCAGAGTTCGTGAAAAAGAAGGTTGTTCTTTGGCCCTACATATCTTACAACAAATTTCAGTATCTCACCAGAAATGCACATTGTGGTAAAGCTAAAATGCTCAGTTAAGAACTAAGTGGTAGAGGCATATGTATTCTGTACCTCTGAGTCTCTGATGGAAAGAGAATGAGCTTCAAGCAGGATATCTTTATCTCCTTAGAAGCAAGATCTCCATTCGTGATAGTACAAGACATCTGTCTTTTTAGAAGCCAGGAAGAGATTTGGCTCCATTCTTTTTGGTAGAAGTGAAAAACAATGACCACTTTGGAAGATGGATTCAGCCCGAGACCTCAGGCCCATCAAGAAGAATAGGAAATGACAGACCTCGGAATGAAGGGAGATCCTGGAATTCTCTAGCGGAGTATCAATACTGAGTCCATCAAGAGTTTTAAGTTTCGGTTTTGAGAGACGGTTCCTCACATGAACCTTCTTGACACAGCACCATGTTCCTCTTTGCCAAGGACATTTCTGTTTCTTCTTAAAGGAACTGGAATTTAAATTCCTCNAAGCTGCTGTTCTTTGACAAAACGTTTCTGAAATATTTCTCAGCACAACTTGTGCATTCCAGAAGCAAGAAACTTTCCTTCTTCTTGGTGAGATCTGCTAGGCTCTGAGAGTTTTTTCTTCCAGATGAGTACAAGCTTAGACTGCAAACTAGTTAATATTTTAGCATGTGCCAGTGACACAAATGCCACTGCAAGTGAAGATGCAATTTGGATTTGCAGTCATGAGACTACAAGGGATCATGAGGAAACTAAACTCCAGTTCTTCCCTATTTGGACTCCGTAATCACTAAAGCAGACACACACAAAACATACCAAATCTAGAACCAGAATGCATTGGAATGGCAACTCTCTGTTTTCACTTCCCATGTAGAATAATGTAAGCCTCTGAAAATACCACAAATGAGAACTGTTGGTGAAAGAAAAAAAGTTCAAAACCTAACAATGTCTATAATAATATAAAACAGATTAAATAATATTTTTTGTTGTGTGTGGTGCCCCATCTCTTCAAGGGCTTCTGAAAAAAATGGGCACTAAAGTATCATTTCATTCACGGATTAGGGCTTTATTTCTATTTGTTTACTCTGATGATATTTCATGGGAAGCAGAGGCTTTGCTTGCCCCTGTCAAAAACAAAAGCCTAATGTTCACTGGGTGTTTTTTGCACTGTCATAGAATCAAGCTGTAGAGAGATGGAAAGTGTACACCCGAGGCTTGCAGCTCCTCCCACAGACAGATAAGTGGATTCCAGTTCCGCCACTGTCTGAAATTGAACTTGAAAATAAAATAAAACCCAATCAAAAGAGCTCATGTTTGCTCAGGGGGCTACATCTTGGGAATCTCACTTCCGTATGATCAGTCCTTCTGAAACTGAAAATGCTTTTTATACAAAGGAAAGGAAAAGAGTCTTTGTAGAGGGACAGCCCTAGCAGTATTTCCTCAGGACAGAAACAAGGAAGGGTCTAATCGCTTTTCTACCATTTTCTTGTTCAACACTTTTTCTTCAGAGAAGAAGAGCTGTTCTCTCATTTGGGACTCTAGAGTTGTTAGATTTCCCCTTGAGTAGGCTCCCTTTCACTGTGGAGGCTTTCTTGAGGAAACATGGGATCCCTGCCAAAAATGTCTTTGGGACAACTGGTCCCAAAGTAGAGTGCCAACTCAAACTCCTATTTTTCAGTGAAACACAAGTCATCTAGCAACAGGACAATTTGTTCTCATAAGGTTCTTCAGAGATCATTTAAATTCTTCGGTCATAACTCAGTGCGTGCAGGGCTGATCATACACAGTATCTGTTTGTAGGAAAGAATGAGGATTTTAGTAGTTATATGTTGCAGAAGCGGAGACAAAAAGACAAGACTTCTTCATTTCAACTGAATCTTCAGATGAAGCCAAGCTTAAAGCTTAAGTCAGACTAGAACTGCAGAAGAAAAATGTTAAGGCGGGAAGAATCTATGGGAAACAGAAACACAGGTTTCCAATTCAATGGGAATAGATTATGTAAACTTACTTTAAAAATCTCAGTTTAAAGTTTTAGAATAAATTGATCAAGACTGTGGACATCTAAGGGTCTCAAACAGGACTTGTTTTCAAGTATCCAGAGAAGCGACAGAGAATATTCATAGGCAGAAAATGGAGAAACATATAAAAGATGAGCAATAAAAAATTATTCTGAAGGAAATCTGCATTTCTTTAAAAATTTTTTGCTTAGAATATATTTATTTGCCACCACACCACAGTATTACTGCACACATTTAGGAAATGGATAGAGTTCTAACTACCAATTCAGGAGAACTGGAGTGTAACCAAGGTAATATAATAAAAAGGCTGTTTTCCAAATAAAAAGTTAGGAGGCTTTCCCAGGATCACACACAAATTCTTATGGTTGACCCTTAGCCTCTCTCTCAACTCCCCTCTTCCCCAAAACGTCCCTAGGCTGCTAGTATATACACTAATCACATGACAGTCCTATTATCATATAGCAAGGGGGAAATATAATGAAAATTCACTTAAAGTCTGTGTAACCCAGAGAGAATTACATAAACTACAGTCAAACATGTTGGTTTTTACTTTTTCTTCACCCGAATGGGTACCACAACCAGTTTAAATTCCAGTTTAAACTTAAGCTAAACACATAGATCAGTGCCAAGAGAAACTTAGGATTAAAAAAATCAATTTTTTTAATGAGAATTGTTGACTGTCAGGAGAATTGAAATGCAGATAATGTACATTTCAACGAAATTTAAAGATGTGTATTTTAAACAAACTATAAACACCATTAATCAGTTAAAATAATTAACTTCATCTCTAGAAAACTATATAACAAGATATGCAGCATATGGAAGTAAAACTTTTCTATCTTGCTACCCTTATTTGCATCAAAACAGCCACCCTTGGCTGTGATTTCTAAATAGTTCAAGTAGCTTTCACTTACCCACACAACCCACTCCAGTAGGATTCAGCTGGAAGTCTGGAGGGCAATTACACTCATACCTTCCGGGAGTATTTACACAAAGACCATTAACACAATTAATGGGATCGGCACATTCATCAATATCTAAAACAGGAAGTTTACATTTATAAATCTGCTCACCAGACAGAAAATAAGAGTAGTTTTATTTTTTAAAGACAAAATGGTCAAGAAAATTTCAAATGCAAGTGAATTTTAGCCAAAATAGAATAAAAGAACTTCTAATGATCCATCAGCCATGTAGGAATAATCTTTGTACAGCTCTGTATTTAAGAAGCCATTCTTTTTGTTCCATTCTTAAACCAACTCCAATGCATGCAATTCTACACATTGCTTGTTTAGTGGAGAAAAATGCACTCTTTTTGTAAGAGAATACAATGCATGTTGAACTCATCTTTAAATTAACTTGGTGCAATTAAAAAAAGAGTAAGTCTTGACATATTTCTGAACAGAAGAGATATACCTGTACAGTTTCCCCCAGTTCGATCTAGTTCATAGCCATCATCACAGATACAATGAAACATTCCTGGTAGATCATTACAGGTACCAAATACACATATGTTCTGGAAGGAGCATTCATCGATATCTGAAGGAATATATTAAGGACAGAAAAATACACATCATTACCATATTAATATTGCAAACGGGTGTTGTACTACTAAAAGCAAATGAAGCCACATGTAAAAAAATATTTTAAAAAGCAGCACTGAGTAATCACTTTTGGTTTTGTGTAGAACATCATAGCTAGGGATTTGTGAGGCATTCCCCATTAAGCCATGCGTTAGTTATTCCTCTTTTACATTGTGTGAAGTAAAAATAGCAAAACTGACTTCTCAAAAATAAAAATGAAAGCTAAGTCAAAAAGCCAGTAAGTTCCTTTCAAAATGTGCGTTAAACAGAATGAAGCGTAACACCATACAAAGGTGTCACTCATTTCCTAGCTCATAGTCTGCAGCATTTCTTAGTAATGGTAAGATTTTCAAAATACCATTCTCAGGTAAAGAATTATACTAAAAAGAAAGAGAAGGAGAAGGCATCAACAGTTACTTACATCTCCTTGGAGAAAGAATATAGGGAAAAGGAATACAGGGCATAAGAATTTATTTTCTCAATCACATGTTAAACCAATTATATTAGTAACTACATATAGATGAGCTAAAATGCATGTGAAGGACTGCCTGTGTGCTCATGTAAATTGAAGATGAAATAAAGCTGAAAGACACTGACAGATAATTAGATGACTTTGTCAGCTACAGTGCTAGAAAACAAGTTAAATATTAACAACACAGAGTGGAAAGTTATGGTTTTAGACATAAACTATAAAGGACTTTTGAGTTTAAGGTAAGATAAGAGGGAAAAAATCTGTGCATATACTGTCTGATAGCAAGACTTCTA
Source organism: Pampusana beccarii (assembly GCA_013399365.1). Lineage (NCBI taxonomy): Eukaryota > Metazoa > Chordata > Aves > Columbiformes > Columbidae > Pampusana > Pampusana beccarii. The sequence goes on along the minus strand of VWYH01002915.1, from coordinate 146,270 downwards.
AGTTGCTAAAGTAAAGCAGCTGTGCAAAGGGCTAATGCACCTCTAGAATATACTGGTGAGCTATTTTTAGCAGAGATAGGAAAGCAGAAAGCATTAATACCATCTCACAATACACAGCTAAACCTTCATTTGACATGTGGTGCACAGTGCTCTCTTTAATGGATGAGGTGTAAAAAATAATATTAAAATGATTAATTAAATACCTACTTTGAATTTGGCTTACTTGCCTCCTTATAGGAACATATGAGAAGGGGTAACTTTTGAAGGGGAAATACAGATACATTTTTAAGGGAAAACGAAATTTAAGATAAATGGCTAATATCTGACAGTCATCAGTAAATTTCAACTGGAAATTAAAGGGCTTAGAACCTCAGAGTACAGATATGAAATGACCTCCAAATCAGGCCACGAATGTAAGTTGTGCTCAGATAAAGCTTCATAAAAAGCCTGTATCATCAAGATGCTAATATACTGACATCTCAAGGTGTTTCAGAAGAAACTGGATGAATTAATAATATCACAATTATTGTACTAAATCTAGGCTTTGGATTTTGTCCCTTGATGGCAGAAATCATCTAAGATTCACCTTATCATAGGACAAACTAATTTACCAACTTTTTTTTTAAGTTTTTTTTTTTTAAAGATAATACCCAGATCTTTTAGTTCTCCAACAGTACAATTTAATCTATGGAATGCTTTCAGATCTCTCTTGGAATCATAACAATATACCAATATACCAAATATTTTTTCAAAATTCTTCCATTTATTTTTTCAGAGCATCATTGTGGACCAATTGAAAAGCCAAATGTTCATGACCTGCTTTCACAAGAATCAGAATCATATTGTTTTTCAAAACACTGATTGGCTCATATGTATTTTGGGATTTTTGTTAGAACATTGGCCTGACCATAATATGACTAACTAACTGAGCTACACTGAGTTCAGTAAAGATGATTGACTCTATGTGGTAATTACTAACCAACCTGACCAAAACAGTTGCATAGCTAATTTTTCAGAAGCATGTGCAATCTTTTTACAGCTAGAAGTCTGATTCATACATGTGCACCTCAATGTTTGAACATACCAAGCTATGGACTGAATTCTAGAGACTGTATTTTGGAATCTGTTTTTAATGTCTTACCAAGAATTTTAACTTTCTAAGATCTTATGAGGCTTCTACCATTACATATGAAATAAGTTAAAAAGCTTTGGAGCACCACTTAAAAATACTTCATCTAATATACGGTTCTCTTACATTAAAAAAAAACCACAAAAGAACAAAAAAAAAAAGATGAAAGAACACAACAGGCAACAGAGACTGAATTGGACTAGAAAGACAGTAATTCCTTTTGTCATCCAGATGATCTCGTACAACATTAAGAGTGAAAGGGTGATGATAAAAAATCTCCAGTATACATTTTAAGAAATGTTACAAACTTGTCAAATATAGCAGTGATTTGCCTACTTCAATTTTCCTGAGAACATTTATTTCAAAATGAAGTCACAATGCAGTTCATGCCTCCTATGTAAGTACACTAAATAAACCAGTGATAAACACAGGATTTTCCAAACACTATTCACTGGTGACAAAAAGAAGATAAATAATAATAATTTTAAAAAACCCCAAATTACTGAGCCAAACCTCTTCTCTGAGATTTTTGGAGCAAGGCCAGGAGAACTTCATAAAAACATGAAAGGTACCTTCAACATAAGCCACACTGCAAAAAAATCCTCACTTGAAGAAATTACTTACATGTGAAGCTTATGCTGAATATTCTGTTTCTGGGTTGAGGTCCTTCCAGCACTTGTTGTTTGCTTCATAGCAGCCAATCCAAACTCAGAAAATGAACCTGAAGTAGCAGTGGCTTACCTTGGCATGACCTGCTGTCTGAGGCGGGAGTGAATCCCATCTCACACTCGCAGCGATAGGCACCAGGGACATTCAAACACTGTCCATTTTCACACAGATTAACATTTTCTGCACACTCATCAACATCTGTGGGAGACAGAAAATTTCTTTAAAACTATATGTTTCACTAGCAAAATACAAATAATATTATCCTGATGTTCAAAATAATAGTGTTGTTGAGTATTGTTGATATAAAACAAAACATTTACATCTGAAGACGAAGTAATTTGAAAGAATACAGAAAAGCAAACATTGTGGACTTCCAAAATTATTCCTTTTACCACACCATGACTACTCACTCCTTGCTTCTCATTAACAGATTTATTTTCTTTAAATAATGCAAGACTTTCAGATTCAGTAGTACTCAGCTTTGACAAGTAAGTTGAATATTTTGCTTGCTAAGACAAAACTTTGTCTCCTAGTACATATGGCTATGTTACTTTGACATAAAACACATTGAAAAGGCACATTTTCTTAAGTGGATCATACATAGAAAATTATTTTCATATGCATTTTAGAAAATACACTTTGAGGATTATGAACATTATAAATACAATTTGCACACTACTGGGGATTCTTCTAGTATGTCCCAAAAGGAAGGGAGCTTGTTTTTCTTTAAGAGCAGAATGACAAAGGAAGGCAATCACCACTGAAGTCATCACAAGGGCTCCTAATTTTGCCAGATATGCTTATGATTATACATAAAAAAAATTAAACATACTTTCTTCATTTTGTTAGTCAATCCCTAGTATCCCATCTGATTTTTAAAAAACACAAGATCTGAAACATAGTGTGTTAATGACAGGGATGAAAGTTCTTGTTCATTAACCATGAACTTGAAACACATCTGTGAAGATCCTTATTCTGAAATCAATAAACCTACAATACTAATCAGAAGACTATCTAGCTAAGGTGTAAATTTATTTTGATTTCAAATTAGCCAGTTGGCTTATATTGAACATATTAATATAATTTTCCAGGTATTTTACTATCATTAGGATGCATTCCTTCAAACCTTCAAATTTGCTGACCACATACAGGACTTGTTCAAAGTCAAGAGCAGAGATATTGCTGCATCTCTACTCTGCAAGTGACAAAAACCACAGTAACTTAATGCTTGGCCATTACGTTTAATACAAAATCTTTACACTTCATATAATCTTTCATACATCAGTTTATTTATCACTTGATGTGTGCTAAATGGTGTTAATTCTTAACAGTAAGCATCTACCAGCAAATTTAAATGCAGAGAACATAGGTAATATTTTTCAACTGTAATTAGTTTTTCTTTTTAAAAAGTCCCTTGTTAATCATTTGCTGTTCAACTAACATAGTGAGGGGAAAACAGATGATGCCTTCCCTGCTCGAGACAGACCTGGCCTGCAAGCCAGGAACCCTAACAGAGAGACTGTGGGTTTTGTCCTTGATGGAGAGCCTGCTGCTGCAACCAGCAGAAGCACATTCCAAAAAAAATGGTGTGATGGAACAGAGAAGGAGGAAGAAGAAGACAGGAACTTCACCCCTCAAACGTGCCCAGCAGGTCCAACTTGGCACACAAATCAAAAGAACAATCAGTTGTTTTCGTTAGCATTTGTCCAGCAAATGGGAAGAATCCTGATCTTAAAAGACACTTTTACATTTATTACCTTGCACTTTGGGCTTAGATCTATTTTGCAAAGCTTCCGTACAACAGAAACAATCAGTGACAAGTCAGCTTTCACAGAAACTTCTTACCAGAACAAGTAAATCCATCCCCAGTGAATCCCTCTGCACAGGCACAGCGGTATGATCCTGGGGTGTTCACACACTGGGCATTCACGCTGCACTGGTTGGTCCCGTTGGAGCATTCATCAAGATCTGCACATCAGGGGCGAAAGAGTGCAAGCCGTAGCAGAGCAGCTAGTATACCTGGCCTACAATTCACTGTCAAGCTAACAAATGTAGCGGCAAAGATGATTTATGTTTCCATAAATACACAAAATTGTCATTAGAATATACAAGCGTAATTTATAGAGATTTCATCTAAATCTTTTTCCCTTTAAATTAAAATGCATAGGGTTTGGTAAAATGTTTCCAAGCAACACATGGAATTCAGCTAAGTTGTTACTTGAGTGTTAATCTCCTGCTAAAGAACTCAAAATGAGTTAAAAAAGACAACAAACCAAAGAAATACAGTGAGGTGAAAATCTGCTGTATATGTAACAAGAATCTGACAACAATGTAACCCCATGAAAGTTAATGCAAGCTCACTTATTTACTTGCATGTCAATTTGGATGAAAAAGGGAAAAAAAGAAGAGGAAGATACTTTCCTTCACCTCAAGGTAATGTTTGATGGGGGTGGCCATATTGGGTCCATGACATGTGAGTCACACTAGCTGGTGCTATGGGGCGGCTGACAGTCCCTTCTCACATTTCTGCAGAGTGGTCTCCTGGAAGAACACTCTATACCCAGGAGCTATTCAAACTACAAGGATGCTTCTGGAAAATATTCTTAAAGTTTTCTCCTTCATATGGTACTTTTTATTTACTTAGTAGAATCTCACATGTTTTTAATTAAAGGACAATAATAAAGACCAGGGGCCCTCTCCTTTTGTCTCAGATATGGCTTTAAAAGCTTAGAAAATTTGGACTGTAGTAAAATCTCATAATACGGTGCTTTTTCTTTCACATATCAAACCAATAAAGCCTAATTCTTGAATGAAGCTTCTCATCCATAGATCCCAGAATGTTCTGAAAAAAGGTAAATATTACAATCTTTTACACACCAAACTAAAAAATAAAGGCAAGGGGACATGATGCTACTCTAGCATCCCAGCAATAGTAGAATCAAGTTTCCTGTACCTCAAGTCCAATCTGCTTTATAATAGGGCCTATTAACAAGATATACTACAGGACACTTCCAAATAATGTTATTAAGTAACAGAAATAATATCTTACTGGCAGGAAATCACAAAATAAATTCCATTTTATTTTTGACTTTTTTTTTTTTGCACATTCTAGCAATTGTATGTAAACTTCGTCAAATACATAGTTAATTCAGTAAGACGTTACACAGAAAGGATTCTGAGATAAAACTTTTTTTTTTACTCAGAAAACCAAACTCCTGAAGCATAAGACTCTCGTATACTCATCCATCCACAGAGCGCAGCAGATAGAAGACTAACACTCTGTTTCTAAAGGAGTAACCACACATTCACATTATATGACTGAAACAAAATAAAAAATCTAAAAGGGAGGGAAGCTTTATTTTCTGGATACTTACCAATACATTTAATGCCATTTCCAACCCATCCTTCTCTGCAACTACATTTAAAAATTCCTGGTACATTGACACACAAAGCATTCATGTCACAGTTGTGAGCACCAATTTCGCACTCATCCACATCTACAAGCACAAAAAAGGTATTAGTATTTACACCAGGAGCAGCGGAGTATTACAAATTACGTTCCTTTTACATATTGCTTATTTCCACTGTGCAGGTTTGCAGACCTTTAAAAAACAAATTCTTAAAGACCAAATTACAGGAGAAAGTCTGCCAGCTTTCCCAGAAGGATAATTTTGAGTGAACTTAGCTTCCTGAAAGCAGTGGATCCAGCTTGCAGAAGACAAGATACTGCTTAACTATCATGGGAACTCATAGAGTTTGAAAATGACTGACTATGATTCTTCAAAATCTGTTAGCATGGATTGAACGATGGCATATACTTGCCCTTTGACATCACCACTATTTTTAACAATTTTCTTCTACATTTTCTTTTTTCTTTTGTCCTGTTCTTAGACCACAGAGCCATTTCCTGAGGCTTTAGTTGACAGAGGAGTTCATACTTTAAGTATGTATGCCAAATGAGAACTGATAAAACACTTCTAATACAAATGCAGCTGTGGCCACCCAAGCTATATTTCATACCACAAATATTCCCCCAACCTATACTTTGTTTTGCTTTTAAAATTACAGTTATATGAGGGACATCTCATATCATATTGATACTGTTGAAGGAACATACCTTTTCAAACTCTGGATACATGGTGATAAAAGTAAAATACTTACTTTTATATTTACTACAATGCATAGATCACAATCTCTCACCTGTGTGTGAACACTCAGGCATTTATTTTACCTGAAAGCCAAGCAAGATATGTGCACACCGTGATATATATGCTGGAAATTTGCTTTACCTGTGCATCCAGTGGTTCCTTTTTTGACTGAATATCCTAGTTGACAGTGACAAATGAAGGAACCTCTAGTGTTTTCACACTCCCCAAACATACAGATGTTGGAATTCAAATCACATTCATTCACATCTGTAAGTACACATAAAATCATTATTAGTTGAACACCACTGTCATTTAACAGCATACTTTGTGTTTCTGGAATACTTTCATTCAGGTGAAAATATCAGAAGCATGGTGCACTTCTATGACATGTCACATTTATTAATCTTCACCATAATACAACATATATTATAACCATGTATTATAACCATAACAGCTTTTTCATTCTGTATTCTTTTAATTTCCTAGAAACAAGGATGAATGTGTAGTCCGAATATCAGTGTTTTCTAATTTTTTTAGAATGCTAATTATTGGACTACGATGTCAACTACTTCTTACAATAATAATGCCCTACAAGGCATAGAAGGGAGTCTGCTTTTTTTGAGAGGAGTGCTAAAAGAAAGAAGGTAGACCCACTTCAATTCCGTCTCTTCTTCTATACCCGGTCACTCTGACCTTCGTGACTAAGCAGCAACCAAGGCCTGGAAGGCAGTCAATGCAAACTACCGATAACAGCTTTGCGGTATTGTGCACTTGCATATAAAGTAGAATGTGATTGTTAAAAACTGTTTTGTATGTGCAGTGATAATGATCAATATTGTGTAAGAACGGATTACTGGCAAACGTGTTGTTATGAAATGAATTTAGTAAAATTCAGTTCTATATTTTAAAACAGGGCTGATTTCATCAGTCTACTAAATACTGTCATTACAGTAACCTTTCTTTCCTCAGTATATCCAGTTGTCACACTACAAGGCAAAGGAAATTTGCCATGCTTTAAGTCTTCTCAGTTGCAGTAGTTGCAGACTTACCTCCCTAGTTCTGCCTGCTCAGACACCCCTGGAATATAAGAATTGACCTGCTTCTTTCAAAATCTCTGTAGAAAAGCCTGAACTATGAAGCATATCAAACAGGGAACTCTTAACACCAAAAGGAAACCTCAAACTCTTCTTAGTAGCTCATGGCTATGAGTAGCTCCGGCACAGCCTTCGATTTAGGTTTCAGAGAACGCTTGTAGTTCATTGCCAGCTTTTTAGTACGGACCTACACCTGTCACTCTGTTATGTCATTAGAAAATGGGTAGCTAGGAAATAAAGTTCATTAATTATCCCAAGAGTGTGTGTGTGTGCATGGTGCGGTGAATTCCTTGGTGACAAGAAACGCAGTCCCACTGCTTGTGAAGAAACTTAAAGATATTTCAAGAGAGGAAGAAAAATTAAAATGTCTACCAAGGCTGACGTTAAGTAGGAATGAAAGAAGAAATCAGTAACCATTGTCCTAATGGTGTTGCTGAAAGTAAGAACTGTAGTTACCCCAAAGGCTTTTTGACAAACTGGATAATGTTAGCAAGGAAAGCAATTACCTATATGGCAGAAATTCACTTTCTCACTGTAGGTTTCTAACATTAGTATCAGATACTGCTTTCCTAAAGAAGAACATTTATGAGCAGTTATGTATGAAATTAAAAACAGTATTCTGATTTTACAGCTACTAACATTGTTAATACAAAAAAAAAATTGAAATAATTAGTTCTAAACTTTCAGATTGGTTGCATAAACATGGAGTACATGTGCAAAACTGAAAACAGGAACCTGGAATAACATTAAAAGTGAGGGTGAAAAGAAAATCTTAAATTCAACTCTAATTATTGAAGAAAGGAGAAGAAAAACAGTTTAGGACACCTATGCTCAGCAATAGAGATAACTAGTTTCTCCACAGTGAGTATGTCTGTGAGTGTGCATATGTGCAAAGTGAAGGTTTGTTTGACAGATGCTCACAAAATATAAAATTATGTTACTGGTACAGCCAAAATCACCTTGCAATATGAAACATATGAAACTTTATATTAATGTAAAAGGTATGAACTTCATATGAATATCAAGATAAACTAAACAGGTTAGGTTAATTTGAGGAGATAATTTCATTTTAATTTCCTTTATAAATACTCATGATATCTTTCTGTACTTGAGGGTATAAACTAGAACATTTACAAGAGACAAAAAAATGTTGGGGCCCTCAAATAATCTCTCTTCAACAAAGATGGTTTAGAGGAATCATATCATTACGATTAAATCACTCCTGCTTTTGGAACAATGTGATTCGTTTCATCTTTATGGACTTTTCAAAAATTTTTCTACCTTTCTTGACATCCACATTGGTAGGCAAGAAAGATCACAGAATCACAGAATGTTTTGGATTGGAAGGGATCTCAAAAGATCATCTAGTCCAATCCTCCCCCTACGTTTTTTTTTTAAATAATATAAATACTTTCAATACCCACTTTCAAAGATTCATCAGAACATCCTAAAACATTAACTGAAGAATTTTTAGACTTCTGTTAAATTTTGTGCATACAGCTACTCACCAATACAAGTCTTCATGTCCATAGAAGTCATAAACCCATCATAACAGAGACAGCGATATTCCCCTGGAATATTGGTACATTGTCCACCATCACAGATATCTGGATTGTTTTCACATTCATCAATATCTGGGGGGGAAAAAAAACCCAACCAAACAGATAATAGTTCTGACACTCTCCTATGGTTTGGCTAAAAGAATACCATGCTCATATTGGCTGAAATGTACGATACAGGAACTTATATATTAAAACCTACCTGCACATGTCCTGACATCTGGCATTAGAGCATAGCCGTCACTGCAGCTACATTCATAGCTGCCTTCTGAGTTAGTGCAGTGGGTGTCACATCCTCCATTCATTATCATACATTCATCAATATCTGAGGAAGCAACATTAGTAGTATTAAGTCTACTTTAATAAGGAAAAGCCATCTTCTCTTGCCATTTTACTTAGCAGAAGAAACAGTTTATCAGTGACATGATTTTGAATTTTTGTTCTCACTCTGCTGTCTCTGATTTACATTTTCTTCAGTTTTCTCTCTTTCAACTGCATTTTCATTTGTGGGAGCAATTGGCTACTTTAACTTGTTGCTTTTGTTCACAGGTATTACTGTGGATGTAAAAAAGGTGCAAAATACAGCATGTGGAAAGGAAAGAAAGAAAAGCCCTGGGAAACTTAGGTTTCATTAAAGCTTGAAAGGTAGCATAAATTTATATTTTTGCAAAAAAATAAAATAAAAATACAAATAAAAAAGCTCTCAATACCTCTATTCTCCTTACCAGTGAGATGACACCTACATAATTCAGTATTACATATATTATGTATACATATTATATACATATATTCAGTGAAAGATTTGAGAGATGTATAGAATTAGGAGGAAAAGTGAAAGAGAAGTTATCAGTGTGTGGGTCCACAATAGCTTATGATATGCCTAATAGCAGATGAGAAGATGGTCCCACTCCATTTCAAAAGGAAGAAATGAGATTAAATAAAAAGAAAGACAGATGAAACAATATACAATGGAGCACAAATACACAGGTGAAGGTGTGCAACACTTGCCTATGCAGCCTTGTCTGTCATGAGTGGCCTGGTACCCAGAGTTGCAGGAACACTGGTATGTTCCAATCATATTCACACACTTGCCATTTCTGCAGAGATTGTCACTTAATGAGCACTCATTTACATCTGGAAAAGAATAATTTTTATAAATTGCTTCTTATTCAGAATGCAGACTCATTAAGCAAAACTGCTTGAACGCCAGAAAAACAGGGTGAGAGGTAGGATTTTAAACAAGTGGCTTTGGGCTTTTCAGTTTCTTTCTTGTTCCTAGCATGTTGCAGTCCAGGGTACGGAGCTCTGAATAGTATGATTATGCCAGTGTCTGAAGGTTTGTCTTTGTTTCTGGTCTGTGAGCACTAACTGCAGTCTGCTGGTACAAAGCAAGTCTTGAAGCAACTATCCATCAAAGGGAGAAGTCAAAGAGATAATATGCATTATGTTGTTTGCATTTTGTTCATCATTTTGACGAACTATGTGCAAAAAGGAGAGCTGCATTTCAGTAACAGACAATACTTTTTTGTGACTGTAGTAACAAAGTTCCCTATGTGCTAGTACGTACTTTTCTTGAAAGCTGCCAATATGAGTGGTGCAGTCCTCTGAGCTGCTAAATAATTGATAGGAGGCCTTGCAAACTACTCCTCTGTGAAGTCAACAGCACTAAGGGCACCAGAGATTTTACAGGATCTGTTTCAAGGTTTTAATTTGAAGGTACGCTTATAAAGAAGGAACATGAATTTGTAGAAGATACTCCTGAGACAAGAAGTTTTGATAGCACAAATGAAAACTCTTCTTAGAAAGCTGAAGACCACTATTCTGAGTCGAAACTCACCTATGCACGCCTCACGTGATGGCGACAGCTCATGTCCCAAAGGACAGTCACACTGAAAACTCCCTTCAGTGTTCACACATGTGCCACCTCTACACAGCAGAGGGTTGCGTTCACATTCATCGATATCTGTGAAGAAACAATGATAAACAAATATAAAATTATTACTAAGGAGCAACAAAGAGAAAAGCAATTATTAGTGTCTCTATGTGCTAAAATCTTGAGGTCAGAAATAAAAGGATTGTTTAATTGAAGCAGTACTGCTCCTTTCCTCATATTGCATAACAGTGAAGAAAGAACTATGCATTATTAACTCTAAAAATGAGTATTTTTCTCCTCAAGAAAACCAAAGATTCACCATTCAAAATTAAGTATTCTAGGAAAAGACAGCAACTGTTTGGATGGTTGCCATTTAGAACAATATATTAATGTGATGAATTTTTTTGAAAAGTGCTTCTTAATGAAATTGTTGTCTATGGATGCTATTAATGGGGCTGTATGTGTAAACTATTAACTAAATGGCTATTCGGTTTGATAACTACTGCATATGTCACTGTTTGGCTGAGAAATACGCTTGCCACAGCTTATAATGACAAACAATATTTGACTCACAAACCTGATAAAAACAGCTAATGCTGTAGATGTGGATGAAGAGAAATATGACCAAAATGTGTTCAAGGTGCAGGATGTACTTACACTTTTGGATTCCTGGGACGCATTATGGCTACCTGCCTTTGAAACTAGAGACTTTTATTCAGATAGGCAGACTAGAGTTATCTTACGTTAGCCTGGGAATTTAGCCAAGGTATCACTGGATTTTGCAGGTTATTCACATGAGGTGAGAAACTACCTGATCACAGAATTCAGCATCTTCTACACTCCTGCTTGGATAGTCCCTGCAGCTCAAAAATGTTTTGTTGATCCTTATGCCCTGCCACCTCTGCAAAAGGTGCTCAATAAGTAAGTTCTCTTCTAGTCTCCTCTCTGCTATTTACCTGACATCTTGATTCCTTGTTTCTGTTTTATAGATAACGTATTTCCACCATACAGTATTGATTCTCTGCATTCGTACTCCGTCTGTCATGAAGGCTATTCAGCTTGCACAGTTTAGCACCTTTGTCATGTCCACCTGTGATTCAGGCAACGATTTTTTTGCTGGCTTTTGGAGTCTAAAAGCATCACAATTGGCAGGAAATGCAGTAAAGGTGACAGGAGGTCTGCATGGCAGGGGCACAGGACCACTTATTTGAGTTTAATTATTAATACAAGCACAAAAGCTCCTGGCAAAACTCAAACAGAAAAAGGAAACATAAAATAGGCCAAAGCAGGGAAAGGTGATGCAGGAGAAATACAGAAGCACTGTGCAGAGATGGGGTTAAGAAAGCCAAAGCCACCAGGAGCTGACCCTGGCAAGGGATGTGAAGGGTATAAAAGCAGCAGCAAAAAGATGAGGGAAAAGGGTGGAAGGGAACTGCTGACAAAGGATGTGGAAAAGACTCATGAGTGCTGAGAGGGAGCTGGCCAATGCCATTTTGAAGCCATTTCTGACCATCTGTGAAAGGCCATGGAAATTAGGCAAGGAACTTTAGGGTGAGAGGAGAGGAAACGTCTTCAGGAATTGGCAAGGAGGAAGACCCATTTAGCCTCATCAAGATGAAAACCTAAGACTTTTCATTTTCATTATATATTTTGTGATATATTTAATGAAGTACTGCAGGATACTAACTGACAAGAGTTTTTTACAGTGGCTAGTAACTTTTGGTGTCTCCATATCTATTCTTACAACTTTAAAAAGATTAAAGAGATGTGATTTTTTTTTTCATGAATTTTAGTCCCAGAAGAATCAAGGAAAAGTGAATCACACTACTTTTGAAACTCCAGCCTTCTATTCCTAACTTTGCCAAATGTTTGGATACCTCATTAGACATTGTTAAATTATGTAAATGAATATTTGCTGTCATTCTAAAATATCTATACAGAAATGTGTAAAAGTGATTAGCAAAAAGAACTAGCAAAGCTATATGCACAGTTCAGTTATCGGTCCTATAAACTGTATATCTGTCTTGTTCAAGAAGTCAGAATAATTATACGTATGAAGTATTCAGTGGAGCAAAGCTAGTATAGTACAGAGAACAGAGTACAGTCAGTCTTTCTGCAGATAATGGACAGACATCAGGTCACCCTGGCAACACTTACCCATACAGTTCTTCATCATCATAAATCCACTTTCATAACCATCAAAGCACTCACACTCAAAGCTTCCAGGAGTGTTGACACAAGTACCACTTCCACATAAGTCTGGGGAGATCCGGCACTCATCAATGTCTATTTCACAGTAATGGAGAAACAGAAAAATCAAACGGAGTTCAAGGTTATCCTACTTTTCACAGAAGTGAGCACTTGGCCATTATAAATTAACTCTACAGAAATCATTTGCAGTATATCAATCAACAGAGAAAATTTTTTATTTATTATTTATTATTTAAAGGAATTACAATTATGTGAAACAATTTCTGAAAGATTCATAACACGATACCTTCAGAACTCTGAACTATACATTACACTGTGTAACAAGCAGGCCTCCATTAACTGTAATTTAAGGTTAGTTTCCTAAGGAAATCCCTGTAGCAAATTCTAAGTTGTTATTGTTACAGAGGTACCAATTGACTCCATGACTACAGTGCCATTGTTATTAAATTGCTTATTATCAAGACATTAAACCACTAATAGCAATATGAATTTACATTTACCCTTTCCATTAGCCTTCTCTCTTCCTTACTCTACTGCCTATCCATTGTTTTTAGGGTGAACAAGGGTTCCATGACTTTGTTTCATGTTCTCCACTATATGCTCTACCTTCAGCTTAATTCACTACTGTGTCATTACTACATACTAAGAAATCATAAAAGTCTTTACTGGGAGTAAAAATAACAGAATATTTGAAACAATGAAGACATTAATCCAGGATAAGGCATAGGATTGGTTCTGTCATCCAAGAAGTCCAGAGAGCAAGGAATCAGAGAAGAACATCAACATGTGGGCAGTGAGTTGGTGAGCTGGGCAGTAGACTCACTTGTGTAAGTGGTTGAGAAAAGCTAGACAAGTATTGGCTTAACTAAAGAAACTGCTAAGGATTTGCAACAGCCCTTTTTTCACAACATGCAAAAGTCTCTTTTGCCTCTGACTCCCCATGGCCAGGTTTTTGTCTGGTGAAGATATTTCAGTCACACACAGATGTGTGGGCATGTTGGATGGTAACCCACCTGTTGGGCCTGGGATGTTATCTAGTGTCCTGAAGGCTTTATAAAACATTTTGTTGCTAATTTAAAACAAAACAAAATCTTCTGTTTAATAAACCTGGCTCTCTACAGCTGCTCAGTGGAACATTTTCATCTGAACAAACTTTAAATGGAAAACAGAACCAAAAAAAGCTGCTGGAGGGAGAAGTTTTCTGAATTATTGTTAGTTTAGAAATAAAGTTTGTGAAATGCTTTTCTCATCAACGCAATCACTATAAAAACAAGGAAATCACCAGTTAGGGCAACATTAACATCCAGACCCACCTCAGTTAACACGCCTTACCACCCACACTTCATATTACCCTGACTCACTCACAGACGCCTGTGTGATATAACAAAACCTCCTTCATTTTCAGCACAGAGCCACCCACAATGCAGGCATCCAGGTTCTCATAACCAGAAAACTATTAAGCGTATCTTCTGTTTCAGTTTTTCCGGGCAGTAAACAACAAAATATTGAACTTTTAAATTAAATGCATGTCTCAAGTTAACGCTGCACTGATGTCAGAATTGCAGAGGTGCCTCTGTGTGTGCTTGGCTTTCAAATCTAAATGAAAATTAACCTGCAGTGGAGTTTCTAAGTTTGTTTGGTATTACAATGACCAGAGAGTAAGGAATATAATATAAGTTAATCTGTCTGTTAAAACATTGAACTTGGCTCTGTTGGTGACTCTTATTGATTTTTCAGGTTATACTGATAGACCGTGACCTAAGAATATTTAAGACCAATTAAAAAATTCCTAATGTATATGTAGAAGAAGAACGTTACTGAATGTTACTGAAAGGGAAGCTTAAGACAGTTGGTCACTCTGTCCAAAGATAAAGCTCTTAGAAACTGAAGGAATTGAATTACATTAAGTTTCTGGATCACAAAGATATGCAACAAGTACAAGTTCCTTTAAAATGCCCTGAGGGTGCGGTAGAGTCCCCATTGCTGGATGTTTTCATGATGGACAGGCAGCTGGATAATCTTATTTAGGCTCCCTGACACACAAAAGGTTGGAGAAGATGCTATTTTGAGGTCCTTTTCAATCTCAAGCAATCTATGATTCTAGGAAGAACTGAAGAAAATGCAAGACTTACCTGTACAGTTTCTTTCCTCCATATCTAAAGTAAACCCATTGTTACATCTACATTTGAAACTTCCAATTGTGTTTCTGCATTTACCATTCGTGCACATACCAGGGAACACTTTACATTCGTTGATATCTACGAAATAAAACAAAAGAGCATTCTTAAGCACAAATGTGTCTATAAATATAATCAGAGTTTCTTGTTTCTTCTTACCAGTTGTATTGGGTGTACAAGGCAGGGTCCAAGTTGCAGAGGACTGGAGGTATGGCCTCCTCCTACACAGGCTAGGAGAAAGAAGAAATGAAACAGAGGAGGCAAGCAGCCGGGGACATTGCTGGAGACATGACTGGAGATGCACTCTCGGAGGGTAGAACTCAACATCCGAGAAAGAACATCTGAGGGTTTGCCACCCCTGGAGGAATTATGCCAGCACAGAGAAAGTCCAGAGGAACCACAGCCTGTGGAAGACCTACACCACAGCAAGGACTTCCCTGAGGGACTGCAGCTGTGGGTGACCCATGGCAGGGCAGGGATGTGCCTGAGGATGTGTGGCCTATAGGTGGCCCAAGCAGGGGCAGGAACACCTGAGAGACAGTGGCCCATGCATACTGGGGC
Organism: Pampusana beccarii; assembly: GCA_013399365.1. Taxonomy (NCBI): domain Eukaryota; kingdom Metazoa; phylum Chordata; class Aves; order Columbiformes; family Columbidae; genus Pampusana; species Pampusana beccarii. Next base: position 130,849 of record VWYH01002915.1, on the reverse strand, counting down.
AGAGACACCTCTGAGGGAATGTGACCCACAGGCAGCCCGTACCAGGGTATGGAGATCCCTGAGGGACCATGACCTGTGGGTGTTTCCCCCCAGGACTAAGCACGAATGACCCACACTGGGACTGGGATGTTGTGAAGGAGCATGGGTTGTCCACAGCAGGAACACACTTGAGGGCCTCTGTCCTGTGGAGGAGCCCATGCCAGGGCACAGCAAATGAGCAGAAGGAAGGAGCAGTAAAAGAAAAGACTAAGCAATGAGTGGTGACAAAGAGAAACCATTGCAGTATCCCGAAGGCCCTGTGCTGCCAACTGTCTCATCCATGGGACTGGGGCAGCAGACACCAGGAAGGGTGGAGGAGAGGTGCTGGGCTGGATCCATGCCTGGGGGTGGGAGAGAAAAGATGTTTCCCTACCTGTTGAATTCTTTATGCTTTCTTTGCTTCTCAATATCCAAACCAGTAACTAAAAGTTCACGTCAATCAGCAACGAACCAAATTCAGTGAAATTCCCCAAGTTGACTCTTCTGCCCATGATGCCAATGTGTGTGTTGTCCTCTATTTTGCTTTCTAATACAATGAATATTCATGGTGTTCTTGTGCCATCTTGTAAAAGATGTAAGTTTTACCTGTTTGATTGTTATTTTTTTATTTGTTTGTTTTGGTTTGATTTTTTTTTGTTTGTTTGTGTGTTTTTGGGTTTTTTTTAATTGAGATTGCTAGCGTGATATCTGGAGCTCAGTTTAGAAACAGTTAATTAATCTTTTGTTGAATATCAAACGAAATGTTTCACACGTATTCTAAACAAATTTTGCTGGACAGCTGGATAACACAGGCTGTTAAAGGTTCTTGCATAGGACAATAAAGGTTTTTCATGTTTTGGCCTCTCTCATATGTACCCCCCCAGCAGCATTTATAAACTTGAATGTGCTTTTCTTACACTCTGTCATATAATTTGCTGGTTGAATGTCCCAACCCGATAATCATCTTTGATGAAACGAAATTTTATCTCCTATGTACTAGTGTGCGTGCGAGAAAAGTGTGGTCCACATACAAAAGCAGAAACAAGCAGGAAAACCTTAAAAATTTTGGAGTGGACAAGACATTTACTAGTATTAAATAATTAAGATTTTATTATTTCTAATGAAATGAATTTTAATAAAAATAAGCAATTATATTATTATTATTAAATTCCTTAATTGTTTTAGTAAATTACCACGGAATGTTCAGAGCTTTGCCTGAGAATAGTAACTCCTGAAAATCAGACCTTATTTATGGGGAAGTTGAGGTCCAATCTGCTAAAGTTTCCTCAAGCAACTCAACATATTTCAAGATAAATGCTTCAGAATACATTTTTAAAAAAACCAACCAAACAAAAAAACTAAAGCATTTCTGGATCACCTCAGCTTCTGCACACAGAAATCTATGGTTTTTATTCTCTGATCTCAATCAGCTAAAACATCTCATAACTAGTTTCTTAACATTTTCCAGCCTCTTCAGTTTTGTTTTTGCCCTACAGGAGTTGAAGCTAGAAAAAGATGAACAATAGGCTTTTATTTACTTTATCACTGCAGCTCCTTGTTATCATTGCCCTTGTAATTTTAATGCAATATTGGACACCCTTCCCTTCTAATAACTTAATACTGCAAACCAGAGACAGAACCCATGCTTCTTCGGTATCTCTTTCAGAGAACCCTGGCCAAATTTTAGTAATATTTTATGTTTACATCTCCACTCTTTGACCTCATGGAACATCATCTGTCCCTCAGTTCAAGCTTTGAAAAGCACTGCACTAAAAAAGGTGCACATTTCGTGTTATTCTTGTTTAGAGGTCCCCTCCCTTCAGATCTTTCGTAGTCATTTCCTCTTTCTCCTTACCAAATTTAAACTTTGCAGCTTTTCCTTTTAGGCTCCTGTAACTCTCTCGACAACCAAGAAAGCAGAGAGTTTCCCACCTGCAAGGTCAGCTCTTTCAGACAAACATCTTTATCACATCTCTCATCGCAAGTATGTAGCAAACACAGACACAAATCCTGGCATTTTCTTAGAATATTCACTCAGACGTACTTACATTTTAATTTTAGATCCAAGAACGAACCCTTACCTTTATAAAATGGCCTGCCAGTTAGAATATCTCCCCTATTGGAAAAGCCATGACCTCTGGGGCACAGAGCCTTGTATTCCTTGGTGCCAGGCTTAGGACACTCCTCGCAGTCGGAGCCCCAGGCAGCCCCCACCGCACAGCAGCAGGCATCCATACGGAACTTGCCAGGCACAGACTGAACGCACTCATCTTCATCCCACTTCAGGTAGCACGGCTCCATGCGAATATCTGCTCATTTTACAACAACAAATAGTCATTTTACCCTCTGTGGAAGCTTTTTGTCCTTCAGAAGCATGTATTTCTAAGGCATGAGTACATGTGAGGCTCAGTTTCTGGGAGACAGATTTCTGTGCAAGACTCTACACTTCTGCACAATGTTGGACCATTTGAAGTTGCTAATATTGCATTATAATTAAGTTTCTGGATCTCTGTTGCACCACATAAAAGTACAAATATTTCTTTTATTGTCTTGCAATATTAAGATATACCACTACTCTAACATGAAAAATGCTTTCTTAGGTTCCTATGTGTATTTGATAGGACAGAGACATGTATTTCTTTACCATATCAGGTACTCTCATCTACAAATTGACATGTATTCACGGTAAAAAAAACCCCAAAACCTATTCCTACCTATGTTTATATTATTATATTAATTTATTAATGCAAGGAATACAGAAAAAAATGTTCACCATTGTTAGGCTTACTTTAACACCAGTTACCGGTAAAAAACAATATGGCTTCCAGAAAAATTAGTTACGGTTATATTCAAGGAAAGCAAGCAAGCAGGTCAAGCAAATGATACGTCAACCAAGCGTGCAGGCAAAATCTGTGCTTGCATACACAGCTGTCGGGAAAACTACCACACACTGGTCTGTACACAGAAAAAATCAGTTTTGCCAGTTCCCGTATACAGTAATAAATAACAACAATAACCCATTTGAAAGCATCTGTACATTACACACTTTTCACCTATTTGTATTTTAATAAATAAAAATAGTTTAAAATTTTTAGAAAAAAATTTAGTATTTGTTAAAATATAAAATTGTTATAAATATGGGTTGTTAAGTCTATATGCTAATTTCCACAACATAGGAAAATTTCTATGCCCAAATTCTAAGAATCTGTCAAACAATACCAATAACAAGAAATGGACTGTATCAATGACAGTAGTGCTAGAGAAGATATCTGTGATAATATACAGAATTTTTTTGGTAACTTAATACTCTCCAGGAAAAAACTTATTTTCATTGTGTAAGAAGGATCACAAGGACATACTGCATCTGACAAAACAAGTTCTGGACATATCCTAGAGCCTTCTGACATGATTGAAATGGACAAGAGGTCAAGCTCTATTTTCAAGAGAAATATAAGCATTCATGTGATATACCGGACTGAAAATTAGGCTTTAGCAAGCCTAACAGAACTCTTAGATGCTTTGTGCAAAGAGCTTTGGAGAAGGTGCAAAGAGCTTTGGAGAAGATGCAAGATCTAAAAATAACACAGATAAACTGCTGAACTGTTTTCCATACAAGGCCTTCAAAGTTGTGCAGACTTATAAATTTACTCTATGCACATCTGAAGTTAAACAAGTATAAGAACTGGAAATGGTTCAAAGAATACTCATGGTTTCCTGTAAACTATTCCACATTTATTCCATTTCCAGAGATTCAGCAAACATACTGCTAATAGGTATTTCTTTGGAAAAAAATCACTATAGTGGGTCTTCCAGGAAATAAACAAATTTCAGATATATATGTTATGTGTAGCACAGGAGAAGGCACATACCTTGTAATGTAAAATGATGTTTTTTCATTAAAATAAGAAAAAGGAACACAGCTTTGAGCGTAAAGGAATCTTGAGTGTTGCTTGAAAATGTCTTCTTTGTTCCAAATTTTCATTATATCTATCAACCACAATTAAATCCACACCTGTCCTTATAAAATTTCTCATTGAGAAATAATAAAGGGTTGATGGCCACAGATGACAGTGAGTGCAGTGACTGCACCAGAAACAGTAAGTTTGGGGGAGCTGGGGTGGAGTGGAATATCAAGTAAAGTCTAACATGCAAAACTACATATGATATGCACAAACTTAATGGATAGGTGCATCTGGGCAGACTTGATTTTGAACTGGTGTGGCTTTTTTGTTGTTGTTGTTTGGGTATTTTTTGTTTGGTTTGGTTCTGATTTTTTTTTCCTGAGATATTTATACCAATTGTACACACCTGCTTCATTTCAAAATCCTGCTTATTTAAAAAAAAATAAGAATTACATTCACATTAAAAGACCCCACAATCTGGTAACCGTTATCGGTAAGTTATTGGTGAGGCATAGTGCAATTAAAGCAAAAAAGTTTGCTTAAATTTGATTCTGCTTGAAGAAAGAGAACACTGTTCAAACAACAACAAAAAAGGTTAGAGTAGGAAAATCCTTGACATGAAGCAAGGACTGAATTTTTTTTGTTGTTCTGCTGCTCTGTTTTCCTAAAATATATCAGTGCTATCAGTAATCATATTTTTACAGTCTTTAGAACTGTTAAGAAAAAATAACATGGATTCCAGAATCTGTTCTAAACATGCAGGACTCTGAATTTATATTTTTTTTCATCTCTGACCATCGATTTCTGAAGACACAGATTAATTAACCACACTTGCTACAGGATACTTCTGTTCTCTTCAACTCGGAGGGGTTCAGTACTTCTTATACCTGAAGTTTTTCCTGGAGAAACGTACGTTTTCACAGACATCATGTTTTGTCAGTAGAAGATGCACAAAAAAGATCAGGTTGTCTTTTTATCCACACTCCCTTCGATTACTCTCAGACAGACCAACTTGCATTAGCGTTATTTGTGGTACAAGGCAGTATCCAAGCTGCACGAGGTGGCGAGATAGCAGTACGGCAGTGCAGTGTTCACGCTGCATTACAGCTGTGGGCTGAGCAGCTGGCTGCTCATCAACCCGCTCCAGCAAGTCAGACATTTCTGTCCACGAGCAGGAGGCAGCGCAAGGGCAGCAATCTAGCAAAACCTGCTGATTGCACTGTGGGCAAACCAAATACTAACACAAACATTCGTATTCCCCCAAGGAATTAACAGCTCTGCCCTGAACTGGTACAGCCATTTGATATCTAAGCAGCCATAAAGTAAAACACAGGCTTAATAAACTGCTTTTGGATGAATTCAGAAACAAACCAAACAACCTTTCACACGCCTTTGATAATAATTTTGGACAGCTGTTGGATACAGCTAAAAAGCTGGCGGAATTGAGCACGATCTTACCTAAACACACTCGCCCTGTTCCATCCAGCGTCAGCCCTTCGGGGCACTCGCAGTGGAATGAGCCTCTGCTGTTAACGCACCGCCCGTTGGGACAAACCCCCGGGAAAACCTCACACTCATTTACATCTGTTGGAGAAACAAGAAGCTGAGTTATATTGCAACTGGAAGAAGACAGCTACGGCTTTATTGACAATTTAAGCTACATGGAAGAAAGCAAAAGGCTTTCATCCATACTGTATTAGGGCCTGAACACTGCTCTGAACAATCGCATGGCTCAGTCTCAAGGGACTCTTGCAAGATCTTCAAGTCATAGGGCACGAAGACGCCACATTCTCTCCTCTAGGACAAGATGATGGATGTGGCTGAGAAAAGCAAAACCTAAAGGGATCAAAGGTATTTTGAAGGAGCAGTTCCATTGTGTTTGTATTATTTTGATATCTTCCAACAAATAGTGGAACGTAACTTTTCCCAACAGTCAGTAACCATCTCTAGAAGGCATTCATCTCAGATTAACATGATCATGTATGACATAAACAACAACATAATCAAACCCCTTTTATACCATTTTGAAAGAAAGAAAAAAAAAAAAGTGACATCTTGAGTAAGAAGCAAAAACTTCACCTTCACAGGTTACACCCTTCACTCTGGCAAATCCTCTTGAGCAAGCTGTGTCTGGAATCAAGCCAGAAAGATATATCACTGCTTTAGAATGACAGAAACACAGGAGTAAATAATTTTAAAATGGATGTATCTTTAGAATTCTCAAATAATTTGACTGTACAGGGTGGTGAGTGGTCTAGCGTCAATCAATAAAAGTACTGACTCATAGATATTACTTATAACAAGTGAATAGTTGATGAAATTAAATCTTAAACAATTACTTTCCCATGTGCATTCCTTAGTGGAGATCAGAATCCTCAGCATCTCGTTATATCAGTCTCTGCACTCAGATGCAGCTGAAGGGTAAATTGCCTGTAAACTTGCCTGAAGATTTAAAACTTTAATGATGCCAGTTATCACTAATGGCTTTTTTCCCGCTGCAGCTTAATAAAGGATCTGAGCAAAAACATTATTTTAGGATATGCATGTAAAATGTAGCATGATTTAGTGATATGAAAGCTTGCTGAAATTTAACTACTCAGAGAATAGCAAATTAAATGGCCAAATGTACCCAGACTGAGATAATTAGATCTCTAGATTACTGGGGTTTTATTAGTTTTACCAGTCTAACCTGACAGTGCTGCTTCCTGGAGTCCAAAGTAGTATCTTTGCTTGATGCTGCACTGCACAGTTAAGTGCTCAGTTGGATATTGTTTGCAACATGCTTGTTAGATGTGATACACGTGCCTAAAGTTATTGTTCCAATTAGAAATGAAAGGCTATAACATCCTGACACTGGTTCAGCTGCAAGTGGCATTATTCAAACCTTATGGGGAGAATGCGTCACAGTATTTCTCCACAAACTAGAGTACGCAGTGAACATTCCTGCTTCCAACTTCTAGACCTAACCTGTAATCTAATAGTAGTACTATTCTCCAATAAATAATTGTACATAAGCTATGTATTTGAAAAGAAGTGTTAACAGCCCACAACATAAAAAGCCCTCAAGACTTTTTACCAAATATTTCACTTTATTACTGTAGTCTTTACTTCCCTACACCAATACACAGTCCCTGTGGAGACGAAACATATGTCATTAATAAAAGATTTATTCACATGTTATTTCCTAGTAACTTCAAAGGTATTAGAATGATCTCTGATGGTGGAGATTACAAATGATGCTAAATAAGACAATTTAATTTCACTTTTTTTTTTTGGTGTTGTCTGTTTACTTGTTTTCTATACAGAAAATGATGAGAATCTATCTAGTGGTATTTCCTCTCTTTTCCCAAAAATGCAGGATACAAGGACTTACCTAATTCACATCGCTCACATGGGCTGCCCCAAGCTGCTCCTAAGGTAGCACAGCATTCAGATTTCAGTGTAGCACCATTGATGTTGACTTCACAGCGACTGTCTTGGATGTTAAGCCAGCAAGTCCCCTTCAGGCTATCTGCAGCGGAATAGAAAACGATACGGAAGTGTCACAACAAAAAGAGTTGGCATGCCATGTTCATGCCACCAGCAGACAGAGTACCAATGGAGTGCAGGCTTCCATCAGTACAGTTTTCCATCAGAGTGATTCTGTACATATTTTAGACTAGCAGTGGTGGAAAGGAATAGCACTATTGCTAAAAGTGAGCAATAAAGCACACTGCTTGAGCCATTTTATATCCAGGTCTCACAGCTACCAGAGATCCTTCAGATACTACAGCGGATTTATTTATTTGATTATTCTAACAACTGATCAGTCTAAAATACAGAAGTTACAACAAAAGCGAGGATCATAACCTGTGACTCCCCCTTCCAGCTGACTACCTGAACCACTGGGTTATGAAATCCGGGTGCTCTTGCCTCTCTCTCACTCAGTTAACCTTCAAGGAAAAAAAAAAACCATAAAAATACGGGGAATCGGGGTGTGCTACATTATTTGAGGGGTCTGAACATGCCTGTTAGGTTATAGTCTGCTCTCTGCTCCTGAGGGCTCAGCTCCAGCACACCCACCTCGTGAATCACAAACTGGATTGCCAGGCTGGGAATGCAGACCAGCTCAGGGAAAACCCACTCCAGTAAGTGCCCAGGCACATCAGGCAGCACCTCCTGACTGACAGACACTGAGCAGGGGGCACATTTTCAGCCACAAGTGCTGTCTCTGCTGCCAGAAACCCTCTGGAATTCTTTTTTAGGTACTCAAATCATCCATTCTCAAAACATGGTTTCAGTGCCCAAGCCACTTTTTAAAATCTCAGATCTTAAATCAGTTACATACTCTAGAAGTTGCACCTATAGCACCTTTGCTCAGTACCTTCACAATGTTACACTCAAATGGTATATAATTTCTTGAAGCAGACAACAACCTTTGTGATCAGATAGCAAAAGCAGTCTGCAAAGATTTAACCCAGACTGGGAGGTCAGCCTGGGTAAAGTTTAAATGCATGTGCATACTCGGAGTTCAAAGTAAAGCAAGTGGCCCAGATGAATTTAATGAGATGACTAATGAAAGAGGAATAGGATTTGGCTTTAAGATTTATGTATATTATAAGTACAAAAACCCAGACTATCTATTGGGTGCTGTTGAACAGTATTACTAATACATCATGCTTAGAAACAATGCGCTTAAAACAGAATCATTTCAGCTTACTTTTTTCGAACAACTTCAACTTTTCTACAAATTTCTTATGTTATAAAATTATGTAGACTACAGAGACCACAACCCTTCTTTGGCTGAAGTAACTGGAAAAAAATTGGCCCAGGAATGCGACTGGAGACAGCTCTAGAAACTTAGCAAGGTACTTCACAAACAGTTCAGTGCAAAACACCTGTATTATTTAGGTTAGTGTCGGTCTAAAACATGTAAGGCAGAACACCACACTTAAGCAAGTGCACAAACTAACAAGGGGTATAGAAGCGTGGAAAACACATCTTTTCCACACCTTGATCAGCCTTAAGCCAACATTCAAGACTTGCATTAACATAACAAGACTGAATATGAAACCTGGACAGTCATTAGTTGGGTTGGCTCTTAAACAGCCATCTGATGGGCATGTCCTTGGTCATCGTATGTCCCAAATTCAGGGATCAACCTGGGGAGAAGGAATATAGGTTCTTCAGCTGCTCTCTTACACCATATCCAGCTTGTTGCCCATATGTTGATGATTCCGCTTTATGTTTTCAAAATGTAAATGCTTTTGTTGCTTTATTCACTAGAAGTTTCTTGAGCTCAATATCATTTATTTTTAGTAGCCAACTTCACAGGATGGAAAAATTGAACTAATATCTCAAAAATCATTTAAACTATACAAATTAGCTGGTGACTTCTCTCACATCAGCCTCATCTATATTATTCTGCCAAAGTCTGCTTGTCTTATCTCTTTCAGTCTATGAGTTAATTTCCTTTATTTTACATAATCTCTCTTGTCCATTAAAAAAATCTACAATGTGCAGTAACTTTGACTTTTGTTTTGGTGAAAAAGTTATTATCTAGCATCAAAGCATTCTTTCTGTTGTTTGCATCTCTTTGATTCTGACTTGAAGAAGAATATATGCATACTACAGGCAGATGGTAGCCTACTGATTATGCAATGTATGAATTCCACAAATCTTGACTAAAACATGAATAAAAAGCATATATTAAGTGCATATTTCAAAAAGCACAAATGGCAGTATCCCTATTATATGTGCAATTCCCAAAATAGCAATGCAACACTTGTACAACCAACAGATGTATTTCAGAAACAATTTCACTTTTTTCCTCTAAGGCTGCAGCCTCAATACTGCAAACGCAATCAGTGTGCAAGCAAAATAAATGCAATATACATCAGCATTTTTTGCTGAATGCTTTTATTGTAACTGCTGAACTAAGAACCGTCATTTGCTGGAGGTTTGATCTTAAATTTGAGTGCAAATGTTGTGACTTGAACTCTGACTGGAATTTGAGCAAGTCATTTTTGCTCTACCCAGGAAGGTTCAAAGAAGGAGGCAAATGGTTCATGCCTCTGCTCAACTTCTACAGATAATACGGATGCAAATGGCTAAAGCCACCTTGTTCTCCAGCCTTGAGGATGAGCAGACTGAGCAAAAGAACCAGAGGAAGTGACAGACTGAAGTCTTCTGTCCACAAACTCTGTAAAGAAAGCCATATAGTTTCTCCATATAAGAGCAGCCTAATGTGTCCACAAGACGGCAAAACTCAGCAATAACACTAAGTAGCAACAAACACAATGGAGCAATAAATGGTAAAAATAAACTAACAGTAATGTTACATTAACCCTTTCTTATTCTAATATTGTTGTTATGTGCTTTTATTGAAAGAATTTGTGCCATTTTTAAGTTTGATAACTTGCAAAGTTTGATAATTTGCAAAGTAAATCCAGAACATTGTTACAATTAGGCCCTTAGTGAACTCGTAGCAGCTTTGCATGTGAAAACACAAGAAGAATAAAAACAAGCAGTACGAAAAACATAGGTTAGTGTAGTCAAGAAATATCAAGAAATTAGCACAATGCAAAAAAAAGAACAAAGCCAATACAAAACTCTACTGGCCAGTGATGCTACAAGGAAATCTAAGAGAAGACCTAGGCACAAAAGTAACATTCACTTAAAAAACATATTGGGGCATATATGGACTCAATCATCAAATGGGAACTTGAGTCTTTGCATTCAATTTCCTATCTAAGAAAATCTTGGCAAGGCAAGAAAGTTGAGCCAAGGACACCAGGCAAGTCCATCTTAAAATAAAAAGAACATTTAAAATTAGCAGCATGCAGTTATGACACTCAAATCCAATTTATCCCATATATCCTACAATGACTTCAATTATGTCACACAGATAAGAGGAAACAACGGCAGCTTGTGATCACCTGAGAAGTACACATGTCTCCAATCCCCTGAGCTTTCTTGGAAAGGCAAGAAAAAAACCGAGTAACGAATGGTTTCCAAAGATAATGCCAATGACATCTTGCAGACAACTGTTGATGCTACTTCCAGCAAAACCTGCGCAGTGCTTTGCTTTTTTTTCAATGCAACAGAATCCTGAGGATGCTAACATTATCTATTTATGTAAATATATATTTTGTATGTGTGTATATATAAAACCAAGACAATACTCATGTGTTTGCTCCAGAGGCAGTGATCTCGACAAACTCAGATCTGTCTTACCTTTATCAGCTTCCTGCAAAAGAGGTAAAGTATGAAATTGTGCTATAATGCAAAAGCCATTAATGTTTCCTTATAGCTAGGGAAGTCAGTCTTCACAATTCATGAAGGATGTTCTGAACTGATGAGATGTGCTTTCCTATAGCTACTTGAGTTGATGTTCCTCCAGTTTTACTTGCTTTCTTGTCTCAGATTTAAAAGTGGCTGAAAAACCAAGTGATCATTTCTGCTTCGGAGTTTTTCAACTACCGGACTAATCACCTTCAGCTTTACTCATAACCTTGTTCTTCCAAAGGACAAGATAATTCCTATTAATAATAAGACGCCCCACTCTTCCTCACCAATTGATACCTACATTTCACCACTTTTGACATCGTTTGGACATCCCCATGAATTACGTTTCTCTCAGTTTTTTTCTGCTTCCATGGAAACAATAAAATTAATACGTGATTGTTTAATCTTACCTACAGAACCAGACATATTGTCTGTTGTCATGAGGAAATTATCCAAATGCATTCTTTTCTTGCTTTATTAATCGATATGATCCATGTTTTTCAAGTTACTATGAAAAGGGAGAACAACATGAGGAAACACTCACCAATACATATTAGTCCTGCAGAGTCCAACTTGCTGCCAGGTGAACATTCACAATTGAAAGATCCAAGATTGTTCCTACAGGCACCGTTGACACATGGGCTGCTTTCACATTCATTTATATCTATAACCCAGAAACAACAGACACTGTTAGAACTACAATCTGCTTCTGGAAAATATTATACCATATAAATGCTGCTGCAGACCATTATTCACCACAAGTGACTGCTATACTTGCCCCCCCTGCTCCTCTCAGTGTGACATTCAAAAGATACAGGGATAGGCAGGTAGCATGTATGTGCATAGGTAGAGGAGAACATGATGTGAAAGTGTTAATTAAATGGCTCCTTTTTACAAAGATAGAAATTTCCAAAAACTTGTACTATGAAGTTTTCCAGTATCAATTATAATTGTCCTGTAAGAAAACAAAACGTTTTTTTCATAGAATGCAATGCCTTCCCAGCCGCAACATGCAGTACACAAATAAAAGCCTTATTGTTTCTGTCATTTATGGCTCCATGTAGGCTTTGAAAAAATTCATAAAACCCTGTCAGAAGCAAAAAATCACAAAGCTGGCTGTGATTCTCTAGTTCTGGAAAGCATTCAAGAAGTAGGAGTAGAAGCTGGAACACTGTAAATAGTACTTTCCTCTAGCCCCTAACTCCTTCTGTTTATTACCCCTGTGAGTTTTTTAAGTCTGTTCACATGTAAGAATAGGACCTCTGAAAACAGTACTATTTGCTGATTATTTTCTCTTAAAGTGAAATCGGTTTTAAGATTAAAACAATACTGGCAAATTTGTTCAAGGAACATTCGCAGATGCATATCCAACATTTCTTCCTCAACTCAACCGATTTAACTTTTTGGTTTGGGTCCTGAACCAAGGCATACATTCTAAACCAACTTGGCAGTTCCTTTGGTAGGCCAGAAATAAAACTGATTAGTGCTTGCTTATATTTGCTGGTAGTGCTTGAGGAATAATGTCGTATCTATAAACTAAACCAGTGTCAATCAAATTAATTATAAAAGAATGCAGGATCTAGTTAAGTACCAGAAATATTAAGAGCATCCAGAGATAATTTTCAAGACAAACTAAAATGTCTTCCTTATTTTTTAGAAGTCATGAAAAAGGTACCATTTGCTACTTTATATGCTATGATGCATCAAGCCTTCGTTTCTCTAGACATGTATTATTTAATGANAAAAAAAGAAAAAAAAAGAGATGGAAAATACCCAGGAATCACTAAACTTAGGAAACTGTGATGTCTCCATGGCAAAAGCAAGCACTTAATTTAAAATCCAATTTTGACAGTCTCTTTACTTAATGGAATTACTTATGAAGTGAGAAAAGGACTTGTCTTTGAAAGCCAGCAAGTTTTTGAATAGTGACAGAGCTTTATGTTTGTGAATTCTACTCTTAAAGCTGTGGCTTACCCAGCTTACACATTAATTATACACAGATGCAGAGATATAAAATGTAGGAGGCCTTATCGGGTCAAGACAGTGTGTTAGATGAACACACCCATGCAGCTTTGATGGTTGGCTGTACTGGGGTAACTGTGCTGGCAGTGCCCCAACTGGTAAGGTCCATCCTAACTATGGGAAGTGTTCAAGATGGTAAGCCACATCCTACTATGGTAGTAGTCCCATAGGGCATTAGGCAAAGCTTCCATGTTTCTGTGCAAACAGCCTGCTAAGACACACGTGGTCCTGTTGTCTCTGCTCGGGTCCTGATCCAGCTCACCACAGAGACAGCAGCAGAGTGTAGGAGCAGGCAGAGCCAGGCTGGGTCTGGCACCGCTCAGCACTTGATGTGCTGTGAAGTGCAGTACAGAGGTAATCAAGCAGACCTAGAAAGCCAGTTAGTTCTGACAGAGCAAGCTCTAGGTCCTTCTATATCCGAGCTGGCAATCTGGAAGGCTCGCCCATGTTTGTCTGCTCTGCATCCCTTCTCCTCCCTGTAAATACATTTCGCACTTTATCACCACAGGTTTTAGTATCCAAGGTATGTTCCCTGCCTCCCTTGCCTCCTGCTCTCTCCCCAACCAGCAATATCTGCTAGCGGAGAGCAGCCTCCACTGCTTTTGCAGAGAACCCAAATATCTGGTTTCCACAATTAGAAACAGATCACACTGAGACAAAGAAGTAATCTTAAATATGCACTGTATGTCAAACAATTTTCCACACAGAAATGCTCTTGGAGAAAGGTACACTTTTTCTTCCTTTCCATCTGCCACCTTGCTTTCAGCAGTATGGCTAGCTATAAAAAAATGAGAAAAAATGACAATACAGGACAGATGAATTAAATTTAAGCTACATATAGTTTCTCCCCATCAAAGGCATCAAATGTTCCCTGTCTCTTAAAGTCCAAGAACAAAGGAATGTCCAAGGAAGGTGGCTGGAAGTAAAACATGTAACAAAACGGTTCTTCACACAACAGGTAGAGAAACTGGGAATCCTTGCCCTGTGATGCTGAAAGTCTGCACTAATCAATGTTGGTCTGGAAAAGTTCATGGAAGATAAATTCACTAAGGTCTGTGTAGGCAAAGATCCTGCTTCTGGTGTCAGAAGTCCCTGAACCACAGCTGTTGGAGACTGAGAAAGTATCTTTGGGAAGTAATGTTGTACACTTGCTCTGCTGTGGGTCAGAAGGATCTTTGATCAGCACCTGCATTTATGTCCCTGCTTTTATGTAGATATGATTCTCTGTCCAGTCAGCTGCAAGTGCTCTACCCTGCTTTTAGCTAAGATGCAATTTCAGAGAAGTTCCCATGAGGGACCAGCCATAATCTGTGCCACAGAATCTTCGAGGCTTTTGGACACAAAAAATGGTCTTTGCTGAGCAAAATCAGGCTTCCAACTTGGCCACACCTGAGCACATTTTCAGAGTAAAGAAGCACTATCCTGACACAAACGCTACTCAAGAAATTTCAAGCTGCAACAGCAGAGAGGAGCATCGGCTTTTTAAAGAAAAAGGTCACAATGTTTGCATGTTTCTAAATATAAGAATTAACATATTCTTGGAAACAAACAAAAAGCTATGTCTGAATTTTTTAAAGGCAAAATTAAAATCTAGTCTGTCTCAGACACCCAATGAAAAAGAATACAGGTGAAGCGCTTGAAGATTGCTGCAGCTGTTTATAGCTGAAAACGGGATTTTCATGTAAAATGTCCCACAGCTTTAACAGCTGGCAGCCCAACCACACATAGGTTCGCACATATACAACCAATGTGCAGGACGAGACACTATAATGAGGAGATACCATATTCAGAATATTAAAAAAATGCATGAAACTTAAAATACATCACATTTACAGAGGCAATATCAGCTTATAATTCCTATCTTTAGTTCTCCCTGTTACTTAGCAAGTTAGGTTTAGAATCAGTTTTCTTCTACAAATCTTGTATTTTGCGTTTTCAGAGTTAACAAGAAACCCAAGCCCACCAAAAACTAGTTGAGGGCCACACTTGGAAGTCAGTGTTCCCAAAACTACAACCAAAGATAAGTGAGTATGTGGAGACAGAGGGGCTAAAGCATCTAGAGGTCAACACCTCATGACGACTGAAGCAGCTCTCTTGACTTCATGGGCCGCGTTATTCATTCTCTGCCCAAAGACAGTGAAAGGTGAGAAAAAGACCCAAACTGAGTGTACAGGAGAGCAATACCAGGGAAGAACAGAAAGACAATACATCATTGTCAGAGCTGACCACTTTCTATACTGCGAGAACTGCCTGCCCATTTCAAGCCAAAGTTAGACGATCTAGTC
Source organism: Pampusana beccarii (assembly GCA_013399365.1). NCBI lineage: Eukaryota > Metazoa > Chordata > Aves > Columbiformes > Columbidae > Pampusana > Pampusana beccarii. The sequence goes on along the minus strand of VWYH01002915.1, from coordinate 115,356 downwards.
TAAATCTTCACTCAAATTTGCATCAAATGTTATTTGGCAAAACAGCTGACTCAATCTGCCAGGTTGCCACTGTCCACAGGGGACATTTCCCTTCATCCTTCCTCCTCCTTTCTCTCACAGTCTCAGTTTCTACCCTTCTCAAGCACCAGTGCCAGCTCCTCACTGATCTCACAGACAGTCACTTCCCATCTTCTGGGATGAGAACAGCAGAAGTTGGTTGCCAAGACGGTGGGTGAGGGAAGATGTATCATGGAACCAGACTCCTCCACATTTCCCTTTACCCTGGTGCATGGCAAGGCATACTCATCCCATTTCTCTCTATGGAGCAGAAAGAGAGAGAGAAACTTTCACTGAGGATTGGGGTATCCATATCTGGAGGCACTAACTTCTGATTGTTCATGAATCAATCATGTGACTATGCTTTAGGCCTCTGACCCTGAAAAAAAGCAGTTTGTTACTTTCTGCTTTTGACACGATTCAGCATTATGCTAGGAAAAAAGAAATAAATAAACAAACAAAAGAAACAAAACACAAACCCAATGATTTTCGGTATCAACAAGTTTGTAATATTGCATTGGCTTTTTTCCAAAACTACCATTCAGGAAAAAAAAAAGAAAGGATGAATGCCTTTCAGCATTAGTGCTCTGCTGAAACAGTCAAAAAAGTATCATACACACAATTTAAACAAACACCGAAAATTGTTTCCATGCACCTTAAGTGGTAATTGTAACAAGAATGAGAAAGAAATCAAATTGATTTTAATACTGCTTTATATTTTAAAATGAAAACAAATATGTTTGAAAATATTAATCAGGGTTTTTTTTAAAAAACAATTTCTTAAGTGAGTGTACGTTGTACATGTCAGAGAAACAAAAATTGAAACGGTCCACTGTACATTCCTGGAAATGAACTTCAAAGCACATCTGGTTTATGTTTAACTAGTTATGTCACTGGAAACACAATTTAAACCACAGAATTTGTTGTAAAAATATCAGCTTTCACAGCCTCTGGAGCCTTGAACAATACCCCCACTCCCCACAACAAATTGAAAAAAAATTCAATTGAACTAAAAATGGCAAGAGTGAAGAGTTTTCTTGTTTCTTCACAGTTGCTAATGAGAGTCATATTAATTAAAAATACATGTGTGAGTAATAAGCATCAGAGCATTTTCAAAGCACAACACAAAGCTTCTAGCTATGGAAGTTTTTTACAGCTAGTGAACTCGTAACTCCAAACCGAATTATGTAGTGTTTCTTTGAAAGCAGAATTTGGACAGAAAGAGATAAATGTATTTCTCTACTGCCAACCCACTCAACATTAGAAAAAATGTAATACATTTAATAGGTTTTATACACAGTTTTATGCCAAACCCCCTCCTGATAAATTTAAGTATCATCTAACAATGAGATTCAAGATGACAGATCCTTCTTGACCTATGTATACAAGTTAATGTTGAGAATACTGAAAGGAATTGAAAAGCCTTCATATTCTGCTGTACAGAGAACAAAAAGTTTTAGGGTGATAACAATAAACGATGCTCAGAAACAAAATACTCTTACAAATCTGAAGTTCTAGTTATCAGTTGTTTTTTGGTTTTGTGTTTTTTTTTTCTAAATGAGAAAACAGTATTTCTTTTTTTTTCCCACTAACAAAAAGCTTTATTATTTTAAATATTACTGTGGCATTCATGCCAATCACAAGCTCATTGTTCAAAGTTCAGCAGACATACGGAAATATGAAATACAGCCAAGAGGAGCACAGCCAGATTTATTCTATGAATCTAGCTATGTCGTAGAATCATAGAATGGTTTGGGTTGGAAAGGATCTTAATGATTAACTAGTTCCAACTCTCCTGCCATGGGCAGGGACACCTTCCACTAGACCAAGTTGTCCAAAGCCCCATCCAACCTGGCCTTGAACACTTCCAGGGACAGGGCATCCACAACTTTTTTGGGCAACCTATCCTAGTGCCTCAGTACCTTCACGGTGAGGAATTTCTTCATTCTATCTAATCTCAATCTACTCTCTTTCAATTTAAAGCCATTACCCCTTGTCCTATCCCTACATGCCCTTGCAGGTCCCCTTTAGCTACTGGGAAGCTGCTATAAGGTCTCCCCAGAGCCTTCTCTTCTCCAGGCTGAACAACACCAACTCTTAGCCTGTCTTCACAGGAGAGGTGATCCAGCCCTCTGATCATCCTCAGGGTCCTCCTCTGGACTTGCCCCAACACGTTCATGTTGTTCTTATGTTGGCAGCCCCAGAGCTGGATGCAGTGCTCCAGGTGGGGTCTTATGAGAGCAGAGTAGAGGGGCAGCATCACCTCCCTCAACCTGCTGGTCACACTTCTTTTGATGTAGCCCAGGATACAGCTGGGTGTCTGGGCTGTGAGTGCACATCGCTGGGTCATGTTGAGTTTCTCATCAATAAACACCCCCTTTTCAATCACAAGCTAAACCTGATACCACCATGAAAGGGAGATAAGACAGGGACAGATCTATTCTCAAGATCTTTTGGAATATCAAATAATACTCCTTCATTAGCATTTGCGGGATCACAGTGCAAATATTGCAAACATGTACAGAAGCATGTTCTTTCATGTATATCTAAAAAGAAATGTTAAAAAAAGAAAACAAGAATAAATGCATTAATTAAAAACTCACCAAACCCACCCAACAGAAACCTGAACGGCCTTACTTAATAAGCCTGAATGATCACCTCAGTAATTATTCTTTCACAATAAAATAGATTTTAATTTACGTAACAACTAGCCTAAATAAGGTGTGCGTGCATTTCCTACCTCATGCTCCGGCTGGCTTGAGTTATGAAATATCTCAGTTCCTGTATTACTGGATGACTGTCAGAAAAACTCTAACATGTTAGTTTGAATAAATCATACTGGTTCTTTATTAATATTTTTAGAATTGATTCATAAACTGGTAATTTGGGGAATGCACCTAATTCGCTCAGACAAAACCTAAAGGTAGTCACATTAGTTACAAAAACGCACTAAGGTGCAATTAAGAGGGGACACGCCTGCCATTTGGATTTCTGCTAGTATCTTTTCTTCATGTACTTTCCTGTGAATTCTATTATATCTTAACTTTTTTTTTTTTTTTTTTTAATACTATGGTTTGCAGTCAGTATCAGCTGGCAATGCTATCTAAAGAAACCACCCTCTTATCAATGAACTATTAATTCAAACGAACAATTAAATTCATTTCCATTCCAGGACAACTGCCCCTCATTCTCTTCTCCACTTACAGCCTCCTCACAAACTAAACAAGATAAGGGACTCCCAGATTTGGTTCACTATATCATGATCCCCAAACTTCTTCTAGCAAAATAGAAAACACTGCATTGATGATAAAGATGTCCACAAGACAGGAAAGATCACTTTTTTCCCCAAGACTGTGGTGGCTCAATGTGACCATGAAACCAAATTTTTGTTGTTGTCAAAGCCTAATTTCAAGCCTTTATATTAATATTACTATTATTATTATAATTAAAAACAAATTTACATTTCATAGTTGAAAAGCTATATAAATTTTATTTCAGTAATTTTGGCTAGGTTGTTTGCATTCTGGCATCTCATCCATCTACCATTTGGTCAGTCTTATGCTTTGAAGTTCATGGCTTTGTAATCCTGGTAATGAATTCTGGGTTTTCTGCCTAAAAGACACATGCAAATTAGGACACACTGCAAGCCTTTTTCACAGCTAGAAGTCTTTGAGTGCATAGAAACTTAACGTATAGACAGACCCTGAAGAATAAATTTCACCTGTGCATTGTGTATAGATACTAGGCACTGAGACAGCTTCCCAGAGAGAGCACTATAAATCCATGAGCACATGATGTAGGGAAAGCCCTAATCTGAACAAGTGCTACTGATTTGTAACATACAGGGAGAGAAAAAAATTTTAACTTCTAAAAGTGACCTCTGAAACACAACATGCACTAAAATATAAAAGAACATAATTTCTTTTGAACAGTAAGGGTGAAGAGGTGAATGACTTGATACTGCCAGAACTTAAAACATTTCATGAGATGTTTTGAATGCAAACACATGTTAAATTTCCGAACAGTTGGAGACATTCAAAGCACTATTGCCTCCTCCCCCTGTTGCTTGGTTCCCTTCCTCTGCTGAAAAGGGGCAAAGAGCACAGAAATGCTCCTCACCTGCTTCGGTGCAAAGTCAGACTGTCCAGCATGTGCTGCTGAAGAAACGGTTTCAGTTAACCTGANGCAGTCAGTATCAGCTGGCAATGCTATCTAAAGAAACCACCCTCTTATCAATGAACTATTAATTCAAACGAACAATTAAATTCATTTCCATTCCAGGACAACTGCCCCTCATTCTCTTCTCCACTTACAGCCTCCTCACAAACTAAACAAGATAAGGGACTCCCAGATTTGGTTCACTATATCATGATCCCCAAACTTCTTCTAGCAAAATAGAAAACACTGCATTGATGATAAAGATGTCCACAAGACAGGAAAGATCACTTTTTTCCCCAAGACTGTGGTGGCTCAATGTGACCATGAAACCAAATTTTTGTTGTTGTCAAATCCTAATTTCAAGCCTTTATATTAATATTACTATTATTATTATAATTAAAAACAAATTTACATTTCATAGTTGAAAAGCTATATAAATTTTATTTCAGTAATTTTGGCTAGGTTGTTTGCATTCTGGCATCTCATCCATCTACCATTTGGTCAGTCTTATGCTTTGAAGTTCATGGCTTTGTAATCCTGGTAATGAATTCTGGGTTTTCTGCCTAAAAGACACATGCAAATTAGGACACACTGCAAGCCTTTTTCACAGCTAGAAGTCTTTGAGTGCATAGAAACTTAACGTATAGACAGACCCTGAAGAATAAATTTCACCTGTGCATTGTGTATAGATACTAGGCACTGAGACAGCTTCCCAGAGAGAGCACTATAAATCCATGAGCACATGATGTAGGGAAAGCCCTAATCTGAACAAGTGCTACTGATTTGTAACATACAGGGAGAGAAAAAAATTTTAACTTCTAAAAGTGACCTCTGAAACACAACATGCACTAAAATATAAAAGAACATAATTTCTTTTGAACAGTAAGGGTGAAGAGGTGAATGACTTGATACTGCCAGAACTTAAAACATTTCATGAGATGTTTTGAATGCAAACACATGTTAAATTTCCGAACAGTTGGAGACATTCAAAGCACTATTGCCTCCTCCCCCTGTTGCTTGGTTCCCTTCCTCTGCTGAAAAGGGGCAAAGAGCACAGAAATGCTCCTCACCTGCTTCGGTGCAAAGTCAGACTGTCCAGCATGTGCTGCTGAAGAAACGGTTTCAGTTAACCTGAGTGATCTTACACAGCAAGAATGGTTTACAGAGTGCTTCCACTTTCCTTGCTATATGTTTGTTTAGCTGTATGGCAGCAACTTCTTGTCTGATCAGTAATAACAAGCAGCTGAGGAAAATAATGTCTTCCACTGCTTCAGACAAATCTGGATGAAAACATCGGTTCGTATAATAGGTATTCCATAGCAAAGGATTACATCTTCCCCATCGCTCACTCAAATGCAAGAATATTTACTATAAAAACGTTCTCGTGATAACAAATATTGAGATTTACAGATCATGGAACCAAATAAAAAATAAAGCAAAGACCAGTGAAATTCTGCTACACTAAATACTAATTAAAAAATGGAGGCAAAAACTAACGCTTCTATTTTGACTTTTTCATACAGCCTTCATTTTTTTATAATTAAAACTTCTCATTGGTTTCTGCTATGTAACATTTTCATTGCTCTAACATCTGTGTTCGTGAGTAATATAAGAAAGCAATTTTGATTATACTGTAAAAATAAGGACAATTTTAGTACCACCGGGCCGTAACATCCAGATCCTGGAATTCAAGCATCACATAAAGCATCACAAATACCAGAATTTGATCTAGAATTAACTATCGCCAGAGGCTGAAGGGAGAAAATAAAGCAGAGACTCTGTGATCAAAATAGATGCATTCACCTAAATGACAGACTACGTTTCCCTGCTACATGACCAGAGGCAAGCATATATTCATGTTTATTCCAGCTTGAAAGTGTTTTAACTAAGGAAATGAAAACATTTTCGTATAAAAATGAACTCATTACTTTGAAAGAAATTCAATGGCAAGACCCAACACTAAAAACTGCTGCAGAGAAATTTAAGAGGATTTATGCAATATCTTAGTTCTGTCTTTTCCTCTGATATTAGTCACCACTCTGAATCTTTTGTGATCATTTAGCTTTAATACTAGTTAATAAGCAATAAAATTCACACAACTTGCAGATTTTTCACCTTCACATGTGTCTGTCTCAGTGCTGAACACATAACCCTTTGGACAAGTGCAGGTGTAGCTTCCAGGGGTGTTTCGACAGAGTCCATTATCACACAGCAGCCCGTTCACTGAACATTCATCAATGTCTGCAAAAAGATGAATTAGGACAAACCAATGAGTGCAAATGCCACGAGATGTCTTCACCTCCACAAGTAGCCCATGTTGCTTCCTGCAGCAACAATTATGTTGCTGGATAAGCAGTTTTCTACAAGACTGACTGAGCAACGAAAAATGCCAATTCTTTTCAGATTCTCTTTACCAAAAAATCTGGTCTGCTTCTAAATTTTTTCATTAGCAGCCTCTAAAAATATTTCATGGTTAGTCTTAAAATAATAATTACATTTTCCTAGGAAGTCCTTGGGATATCTGTCAGTTGTATGACTATGTCACCATGACAACTTCATGAAGGTCTATTTGCTTTGAAATCAACATTTTTTTTTAAATAACCAACTAATGGTGTTAGATTACCATTCTAGTCCTGTTTTATGGGCAAACATTGATTTTGTTATCCATGAAGTGAATATAAGTGTCAAAACCAAAACTGTACAGTGAACGTGTGGCAGACATCTCAAGAGTACACATATGTACCTCCCCTCCAGCGGCATACTGTATTAAAGAAACCCCCTATGATTAAGACCAGGTTATCAAGCACACTGAATAGGAAAGCCCCATAAATTAACATCACTCCCTGAACTCCTCTTATGCTAAGTGCAAATAATGCTAACAAAAAGCAATCAATCTTCCTCATTGACCTGCTGTTTATTTTTTAATAGAAAAAAAAATAAATTTTAAGCTACTTTCCTTTAATGCCCATCACATGGCACAAATACTTAAGTTTATAAAAGAATACTCACAGGATAAGCCATGATAAACCTGGCACTGCCTTCTGTTTCAGGGTGCCTCATATTTTGAGTGCCTGATTTCTCAAACTTAACATTGCAACTGAAATCTTAAACCAACTAGATTTTTTAGAGAGTTTATGTTGAAAAATAAAGAAGAAAAACAAAAATGTAATATAATTACAATCTGGAAGCTTTTGCTTTCCCAACTACAACAAATTTTGCAGGCTATGTTTATAAAGTCCTTTAGGATTCGGACAATAAAGTCTAAATTTCTGCAGATGATGAATCTGATATTTAAGTTTGGCAGCTGTAAAGAAGCGCTTCTAAACCAACTTGTCCTTAATCTAGCCTCATCTGATTTTAACCAAGTAAAGGAGGATGGATTTGGAATTCAACATTTTCAATGGCAACAGACTTTAATTTTGAGCTTGTTGTCATACGATCCCTTAACCCAACTAGCAGTATTATGAACATATTACTTCCTTAGAGTCTTGCAGAATAACTTTAGATCTGGACTGTAACCTATTGTGATATGCACGGTAAAAACAGTGAACGACACAGTTCATGCTCTTAAAACACTTAAAACTGACAAAAAATACTGTCTGTATTCTGTCTGTTGACCATTTTTATTTCCTGGCAGCTCATAATCTTTATAATTAATTAAATGATTTCAACGCTTTGTGTGTTCATTATTTTTTTTTTTTTGTGAAAAAATTCTACTATCTAAAAATAAATGCACCTTCACAGTCAGTACGTTGTATTTTTATTTAAATAATTAAAGAGACACGTACTATACTAGCACTTACATAACCCCAAGTGTAACTAGATAAATAAAATCCCTTGCCATAAAATCCATTTGGAAAATGAATATTATGCGAAGTATTTTAAAAAAACACCCATAGTTTTCGGCAGCAGTGCCTTTCCTGCCAAAAGGTCATATTTAGGGCCTTTAGACAGTAACTAGCTGTAAAATTCCTTAAGTCAAGCAGATGAAAAGAAACACTTCTATTACTTTGTGTTTGCTTTGCATCACTAGGTAGGAATGTTTGGTATTGAAATAATACCACAATTATATAGTATAGGTTTTTCCTACCAAAAATGGTGGGGTTTTGTTGACCACAAATACCAGTGATAGGTCAGGAGACTTTCAAGTGCAGAGAGAAATAATTATCCAAAATAAACACATCAGATGGTAGGATGATACTTAAGACTTTCTAATGGCTTCAGATAGATTCTTCATCAGCTTTTAATACAAAGAAACTTCAGGTTTTTGTTTAGAATTACAGGACTATAACAGGACTATAAGCAGTATTATTGTATAATGTGCCTGTGGTATAATACACTCTTTTGGGGTGTAAGAATTCTTAAAAGAAAAAAACCAAAGCCCTGAGATTCATATACGACCACAAATAATAAAATAAATTACACAGAGAGTGAAATGTATAACATATGTATCTTCTGTTTGGTATACTTAAACACTTGCAGAAATCTAGATACTGTAACAACAGTCTGGTATAAACTCAAACCAAACTACAAAGACAATGAGAAGTTTCTGAAGCGAATCATTCCTGTATACTGGTGACCTGAAATTCTGAAGAGTAAAAGAAGAGCTGTTGCACTTGAGCTCACTGTTCAGAAGTGATTTGTGAAATCCTAAGAGCGGGTTGGTGCTTCTCATGAGCTGAAGCTTTCAGAAATCAGACGACGAAGTGTGGAGCAATACATTTTGCTGTATTTGTGTAACTCAGGGACAGAGCAAATTATTGCATAGTGAAGAAACTTGTGTACATGTACCACCAGTTATCACTCATTACGACAATGATAGCCATCTGTTACATTTCATCATGCAAAATTGTGACCTTCAGCTCTTGATAAATTATCATCCAGCCTTGAAAGAAACACGTTTTAGGTGGTCTTGACAAATGTATGACATTAAAATATAACGAAAACTGATACATGCTTTTGAGAAAATTAACTCCTAATCTGCAATTACATGTCCTGCTTATACTTCCCAAACAGTAGTAGCCCCCACCAAATAACAGAAAAACACACCTATAAGAATATTAATTATGCAGTGACTGAGAAAAGCAGTTTCATTAGAGAATTTTTGCATTTTTATTGTAGCTTTATGAAGCAGATGTCTTGTAAACTAAATTAGGCCAGATTAGCATCAATATAGTGATGAATTATTCAAAAACAATACAAAAAATTGAGCAACTTACCCACACAATTTCTTCCAGAAGGACTAGGCTCATAGCCACTGTTACAGTTACAACGATAGCTGCCACGTAAGTTTTCACAAATTCCATTAGAGCAAATATCAGGATCCAATGCACACTCATTAATATCTGTATTAACACAACACAGAAGATAACCAGATACTGAAGGATATGAAAAACCTGATCATGTGATAGATGTGGATAACATCTGACTTACTGGGCGTTGGGGCTGTCATTCAGACCAAGGGTATAGCAAGGGTGCAGCCAGAAGGCTGAAATAAGTGATTATTTCCCTCTATTTTCACTAGTGAGGCCAAACCTGGAATACTGTGTCTAGTTTTGGGCCACTTCATGACGTTCGCATGGGTGCACTGCTCAAGCTTGTCAAGGTCCCTCTGGATCGTGTCTCTTGACTCTAGCAAAATCAACCATACCAGTCAGCTTGGTGTTACATGCAAACTTGCTGAGTGTGCTCTCAATCCCACTATCTTTGTCATTTATGAAGACATTAAACAGTATTGGTCCCAGTACAGAACGCTGAGGGACATTTAGTCCATGGCTGTAACTCTTTCCACATGATCATCCAGCCAATTCATTACCTGTCTAACAGTCCATCCATCAAACCCATCTGTCTCCAGTTTAGTGGAGAGAAATGAATGTTGTGGGGGATGGTATCAAAGGCCTTACAGAAGTCAGGGTAGGTGATATCAATAGCTCTACCCTTGTTCACTGGTTCAGTAACTCCATTGTAGAAGGCCACCAGACTAATCAGGCACAATTTGCCTGTGGTGAAGCCACGTTTGCTGTCATAAATCACCTTTGTCTTCCATGTTTGACATAACTTCCAGGAGGATCTGCTCCTTGATCTTACTGATCTCACTCTCTCCTTGATCTCACTGATGTGAAGCTGACTGGTCAGTAATTCCCAGGGTCCTTCTTTTTACCCTTTTTTAAAAAATGGGTGAGATATTCAATTTTCTGCACTGACTGGGGACTTCACCTGACTTCCATTCTTCAAATATGATAGAGTGGCTTAGCAACTAATCTGCCAGTTCCCTCAGGACCCTGGGATGCATCTTGTCATGTCCCATGGACCTATGTATGTTCAGGTTCATCAACTGGTCTTGAGCATGATCTTCTCCTATGATGAGAGGGACTTTCTTCCCCCATCATTGATGCCCAGAGACTTGAGAGAGGTGAGAAGAATGATTTCCAGTGAAAACTCCGGCAAAAAAATTGTTTCGTATTCCAGCCTTCTCCATGTTGGTTGTCACTATTTCTTCCGTCTTATTTATGGTGCTTGTTTGTGTCTGTGTACATTTTCTTGTAATCTTCCTTTTCTGTCTAATGTACCTATAGAAGCCTGTCATATTCTTCACATTCCTTACCGAACTCAACTCCAGCTTTGCCCTAGCTTTCCTGATCCCATTCCTACACATCTGGGCAGCATCCCTGTATTCTTCCCAGGATACATGTCCCTGGTTCAACTGCCTATGAACTTCCCTCTTAAACTTTAGTTTGACCAGGAAGTCCTTACTCAGCCTTGCTGGTCTCCTGATTTCCTTGCCTGATTTCTTACATGTGGGAATAAAGAGCTCCTGTAACCTAAGGAAAAGGTCCTTAAAGAGCTGTCAGCTCTCTTCTGCTACTTTATCCCTGAGGGCAGTTTCCCAGGGGTCCCATCTGCGAATTCCTTAAACAACTGAAAGTTTGCTCTCCTAACATTCAGAGTCCTGGCTTCACTCTTTACCTGGCACATATTGCTCAAAATCATGAGTTCCACCAGGGCATGATCACTGCAGTCCAGGCTGCCATCAGTCTCGACCTCATTAAGTTCATCTATGTGGTAAGCAACAGGTCCAGTAACACTTAACCTTTGGTTAGGCTGTCTATCACCTGGTTTAAGAAATGACGCTCAGTGCATTTGAAGAGTCTCCTGGACTACATACAGCTTGCTGTGTGTCTTTTCCAGCAGATGTCAGGATGATTGAAGACCTCTAGCAGGATCAGTGCCTGACATATGAGAGAAGGTTGAGGGAACTAGACTTGTTTAGTCAGCAGGAGGGAAGATGTGAGGGACATCTAATAGCAGTCCTCTGATCTTAATAGATAGTTGCACAGAAGATGGAGCCAGACTCTTCTTTGATGTACACAATGACAGGGCAATAGGCAACAGTTACAAGTTATAATACAACAGGGGAAATTTTAACTGAACACCAGTAAAACAATTCTTCCCTATAAGAGTGTTTAGGCACTAGAGCAAGCTGCCCAGAGAGGCTATGGGAACTCCATCCTTGGAGATTTTCCAAACTGCATTGTGCAAGGCCTTGAGAAACCTGATTCAACTTTGAAGGTACCGTGCTCTGAGCAGAAGGTTAGGTTGGATGACCTCCAGATATTCTTTCCAACATAAATCAATAGGGAACTATGTGTTTGTAAGAATACCTTGATGCAAAATATCTAGCCTGTACAGTCAGTGCCTGTGGTTTAAAGACCTAGGTAACAAGTTATAAATTATTAGGAAACACAAATACTTTTCCTAATACAGAACTAATGCATAGGTCAATACCAAGGCAGTCATAGAAATCATAGCACTTGTCGGAAATTCAAAATTTTTCTCGGATCAACAGAATAGCATGATGAATGAGATATATCCCCTGAATTTACAGTCCCGTATAGAATTTCTGCTGTAGTTGGAAAGTTCCAAAATATTCGTATTAACTATAAGAACAGGAACAGGCTAGTTTTAATATTTTTTTTGTCTCTGAGGAAAAGAGGGTTTTTCAATATTAAGTTATTTCTTCCCATACGGTAAACCCATTACTTTAAACAGTCCCCTTTCTAAACCCTGGAAAGAACAGTGAGGGTGCTGGCCTAGCTCTTGACTTCATAAAAAGCTTGGTTTATGTTAGTACTGCTCAACTTTTTATATAGGACATTTCCTCTTTAATCATAGTGCAGTTTAGATCATGATTTACATATACTCAGATATGCGTTTGGAAAAATCCTGCTATCCCTGGGTTAAACTCAAAGCTATGAAACATCTGAACATTTCATAAGAAAATATGAATTGGCATAATATTTCAGCCTTATGCTTTCTTTTGAGCAATAAGTTTTCTGTAGCTTACTAAACTTGTTCGTATCTTAAGACAAGCCACACAATTTCATGACTCTATCTCTCTTTATCAAATCAATGATTCCAGAAGGTCCAGCCCCTCCTGTCACTTTTTATATTGAAGCAGACCACAAAATCTCTGTCCTCACCTATGCCGAGATTTCTGTTACATGAAGACATAAAGGTTTTTCACTTGCTAATCACAACCTGAATGAGAGGAGTAGGGATGTGGTGATGGACTGCAGTCTAATTAAGAAGCTCTATATCAGCTAAAAGTCAAACAAAATCTCTACAACACTTCACTGATAAAGTGTATTGACTCTCACTCTTGATAAGGAGTAACGCAGTAGAATTTTTACTAGGGATTGAATGTGGGATCAGTGTTCCTCTTCCTTAGGAAATGGAATTAGCAAACAAAGTCCCTTAGTATAGGCAGTGACAGGAGTAGCAGCAAGGAAACTGTCTGCAAGGTCACTGCACAAGATGTACAGACAATACTAGGGTTTTGTCTAGAGCTCTAAAGAATGAGGGACTTTAGCTGAGACATGAACCCCCAAGAGATTACAGTCTTTATCACGCAGTTGGTAGAGACCCCAATTGGTTTTGTGGTTTTAGTGACTAACTCTATGTTTTCCATGTATCCAAAAGAGCATACAAACTCCCTGCCAGAATACATGGAAATTCTCATGGTAAGATGCTGTTGGTACAACAACATTACGGTGCACTGCCATTATCTCTCCACGAGATTTAGAGGTCCTTCAAATGGACTCTCTATAATTCACTGAAAAGAAAACTGAGAGAATTTACAAACTCCATGGATTTCAAATTACCTGTAAGTTTGGCAACATGTTAAGAAATGAGCTCATAGAGAAGAAAAAACTATACATATACTTACAGTATTAAAGAGAAACTGAATTTATTTTATTATAGTACTATTTTTGAAGTTATGTAGGCTGTTACTAAGTATAACAATCAGAGGGCCTCATTTTGTTCCTGCTGAACTGAATAGGAGCTTTAATGCTGACAAAGATAAAAGCTATACAAATTAAACGGCTGGAAATATTAAATGTACAGTATCTGCTTTAATTTGGCTGCAACTTTATTAACTCATCAGGGAGCTATCTGGCAATAGATCATAATACTGCATTCCACCATTTCTTTTTCAACCCGCTCTGCTGGCAGCTGCAGCATCCATCACCCCTACTTCAGACCTGGCTCAGCTATTATTTATAAAATCCCTCTCTCTGTGGTAGTAGAAAGAGAAGCTGGATTTTTACAGTTCCCAGTCCTAAATGCAAGGGCTCACTTTCAGGCGTTTTTTTAGGAGGGTCTTTTTTAGTAAGCTCCCTTCCAACACCAACTCACCAGAGAAACAATCCCTCCATGGAAATGGGAGAACTATCTTATGCTTATTCTAAAAAAAAAAAAAAAAAGACTTTTTTTTTCTTGTCAGGGTCAGGCAAAATCCAACACTGTAGAGAATTAATTCTGGCATTTTGTACTTTGACAATGAAAATACTAAAATCAACATATTGAGTCAAAAAACTTGTAGTAAATTAATGAAAAATATAAATCTCAGTATATATATATATATAAACCATTAATCATATGCGTTAATGAAAATGTGCAACATACCTCGTCCATCCACAGTAATACCAATTCCACTGCTACACAGGCCATGGAATTCAGCTACTCAATTGAAACAAGTTTTTGGAGAAAAAAGAAAATGTTATTTCCTGTGTTTCATCCTCGTCAATCCTAAACCAAATCCACCTGATCTTTTTTCAAAATAATTTTTCTACAATGTAACTAATAAAATGGCAATGTTTACATGAAATAACTATTTATAGATAATAAAATATGTCAAGTAACATTCTACCCTGAACTTTCACATATAGACAAAACCAAAATCTGCTAGCAAGAATTAAAAAGTCAAGCGATTTCATTAGTCTTGACAGTACTGTCTCAAGTTACTACTTTCAACCATAATGCCAGTTTTACTTCACTTCTTCTATCTCAGAAAATGATACTGAATGGAAATACTTTCTAAGATCTATCATCTCAGTTCTATATTCAAGAGTTTGGGGTTTTTTTTGTCAATCCCCAGGTTTATTTGGAGAACTGATTCTTATAAAATGAAAAACAGATTTCTAAGATTAACATGAGCTGCTCTGTTAAATGGGACTGATTTGACTAGGAAATTTACATATTCATCAGAAAACTCTGCTTATTCTCTTTGAAAGTATTACTTTGTATAGCCAACACTTAATTCAGGGGCCCAACATTATCCACAGTATACTCAGGTCCTTCATCTTGAATTTTGTCACAGCCTGGCCAACTCTGGAACCAGGTTCACCTCAAATGTTACAATGCATAAAACCACAAGCACTCACCATAAAACACCAGACAGTTTTTCTTTAAGGGAGAAAGTATTTCCAGAACAAGTGTACAATTCCATTAAGTACTCTATTCGCTTATCTTTAAGGCATGAAAGAAATTAACAACCTGATCTGAACAAGATTTTTTAACGTCTGTACGTTCACTTTAGTATGCAAAGAAACACAAAATTTTACCCGAGTTTTTAGCAGGGCAGGGGTGACACGGCTCTCCAAAACCATAGTCAGGACTGGCACAGCAACATTCAGACTTTGTCACAGCACCAGGGAAAGGACGGACACATGCTCCTTTTTTGATGCCTCCATAGCATGTGCTACGCATATGAGTATCTAAGAAAGCACAAACAAATAAATAATTTATTTCCTCAGGCTGAAAATGAAACGTATGTATACTATCTCAATGAGGGTTAACAAAAAAAAATAAAATTGTTCAACAAAATGGTTACATTGGCTACATCTGCTCTGCTCTGCTACAGTATTCCTGATGGAATCAAGGCCAATTCTCAGAACTATTAGCTCCTGCTTTGGTTTTTCTTGTTGTTTTGGGTTTTTTGGTCATTCCAGGGTTAGGTGCCTTTTGCATATTTGCCTATAGGATAATGTTGGAGATCTAACAAGCATGTGAGTGGACAGTTCGCCTAAACGTGTGGTTGAGATCTGCAGGATACAGATGGAGTAAACAGCCTTTAGTTTTAACTCCTATACTTCTACTAACACTCATCTGAGCCATGGAAATACTCTCTGTTTCAGGCATCCTTATGGACAAGGCCAGAACATGGCTTTAATTTATGCTCATTGTCAATGTTCCAGTAAAGTTACCATACATACAGGCACATAAGCCTGAGTGCATTCAGAAATTAAGCAGGGTCTGAGGGAATCCAGACAGTTACCTATTTAACAGATGACCCTAAAACAGCAAAGAAAAGTTGCATGAAAAAATCTTACAGTGGATGTTGAATATCCTGTGCCAATTGGAAAAAGAACTCGCAATTCCTTATGTGTTCTGCCTGCTCTTTGAGTGTTGTAAGCTGGCTTCTATAAAACACGACATAAATGTTTTCTGTTGCTTTTGGTATCCCATGGAACAGACAGTTCTGGAGCACAGTTAAGTATGGCCCAGATTTCAGGACCTATTCCTTGCCAGGAGTCTAGGTGAAGGCAGTACAATTTGCTTACACTTCACAGCAGGAAAAGATTATTACGCTTGACAACAATCAAGAATTCTTCCACAAGAAATGTCTGTTCATGTAGTCTGAAAAATAATTAGTTCCATCACATCCTTTCCCTGCACATCTAACAAGTCCAGATGCCACTCTGCCACACTCTGCCATGAATAAACGGGCTTCGATAACTGCCCTATCGTGGAAGGGAGGGCTTTCCCCTAGTTATGTATCTGAGAGAGAAAGGAGAAGCAATTCTAGGGAAGTAAATGGCACCAAGGAAAACTGCAGGGGGAGAAAAGATTGGAAAGTGCTACAAATTTTAGAATACTAGAGAACTTACTTTATGCCCAGCACCAGAGTTTAGCACTGCTTCTGCTGTAACTGTGTAGCTGTTTATGGGAAACTCTGCTGTTTCTCAAAGAATAGTATTTCTAAACTCTTAAATAGCAGGTCAAATAATGGTATAACAGGGACTTTGAGGTGTGGTTCTGCAACACAACCAGGGTAAAATAAAACTTAGCTAATTTGTCCTGAATGGCTATAGCTTTTGGCAGAGATGTGACCTGCAACCTGAATTATAATTAAAAGTGTCTCAGCAGAGAACAAAAAACATTACTCAAAGCTATAGTCATAACTCAGCACAAGTTCTGAGGTGATGCACAAACACACAGAGCCAGCTGAGGTAACTAAGCATAGAGCTGCAGTTAGTAGTATAGCCAAACCTGAAATGCCTGCAGATAGAAGTTTGGCTCTGAGTATTTAGCTAACTGTTCCTTATCCAAGCATTTGTTCCCCATTGCTCTATCTTTTTTTCCCAACTTGCATAATATTTTGTGATTGACTCTGCCACACTTATTGATACTAAATAAAAGAGAAATTTAGTCTATGAATAGTCTCACCAGAATCAATGTCACTATTCAGAAGAAAAATACAGCTCAAGGTAAGAGTGAGAGAATCAGACTGTAGGCTCTTGTATTTTACAGTTTTGCTAATTGCCTAGCACACTTATGGGAGTACTTTTAAAAGGAAGACCTATGTAACTTACTAACTTTCAGAAAAATACTCTTCTGGCAGCCAGAATGTCTGAAAAGGATTATTTAGCTCATGTAATGCATGGGACAGAATAACCAAACAGAGAATTCCTGCAGTTAACACAGCATGTATATGTATATATAATTACATATATTTATACACATACATAAAATTCTGAACAGCAAATTGGCTTGCAAATTCTATTCTAAAGCTCATGTATGAGGACACTTTTGTTACACAATATTTGAAATTTCCTACGTTACTTTCCTATGTTACCTTTTAAAAATTGATTTCCTGTATAAATGATCATTCTGCCTAGCAATTTTTGCCATACTAAGGATATTTCCTGTTGAAAATGTAACCATTTATGGTAAACCTTCAAGTTATGTGACATGTAGAGTTGAGCATTTTCAAATTTAAAAAAAAGTGTTCCCAGCTGATAGCCAACTTGGGAAGCCTTTAGCTGCTAGAACTGTGGTAGCATTAGGTAAATGAAAGGACAGAAAATTGAGCACTGCAGTGATTCTTTGCAGCTACATCACTGACAGGGGTAAAGATGAGGCCAACTTGGACCACAAAAAAGGTACTGAACAGTTTGTACTCAAATCTGGTTTTGCTGCTGTGTCACTAAGCAGCGGAATTCCTATGTTAAAAACAGTATACCAAGCCTTTTTTCATTGTTTTATCTTTTAATGGCTTTTCTCTAAATGTTTATTAAACCATAAGAAAACAACTTGGCTACTGCATAGGACAGAACAAACCTTGCTTTTATCAGTTCATTCTTCAGTGTGTAAGCAGTTTTGCTTACTAAAAAAAAGTCTCACTTATTTAGAACAACAAATATTTGGGTTCCAACTTAAAGACTGATGAAGTAAGTGTTTTAGCTTTCTATTAGCCTATTTTTTTAAGCCATCCTGAGTTTTTATCGTGTACTTTTTAAACTGGAGTCTTAACAGAAAGGGCCAGCTTGCACAGTCACTTGATAGGAATGATTGCACTCAAATTTTATTTTAAAGAATTATGAATTTCTGCACAACTTAAAATTTTATTTTAAATGACTGGATAACAGCAACGCAAGGATGTAGTATCTCATGTCCCTTTTTGTGCAAGGTAACCTCCAAGCACTGTGATGAAGTCTGCGTTTCCTTTATCTGGACACATGCAGACACGACATAGGTAGTAAAGACATATATGCATCCATCAGCAAGAACAGTCATAGCACTGATTAATATATGTGACTATTACAGAGCAAAGCCAATGCTTTCCTCTCTGTTTTTACTGCTTCGTGGACCTGTCAAACATCTACAAGCCGGCCTCACCTTTTCACTCCAAGAGGCCTCATCCCAGGCACATTTGCCTGGTGAAGCTCAGTGCCACCCCTAGCCACTAACTGAGCCTTGGGTCACCAATGTGCCGGATGACAGAAACATCCATGAGCTAGGAGAGAAGAAACTTAGGAGATACAGAACTGATGCTCTGGTACGTGGAAGCAGGAAAAATGGTATTTCCTGTGGATTAAAGTGGTTTAAGGAACTTTGTAGTATTGAAACCCCTAGTGCATGTAGTCCCATCACTCTCAGAAACTTCTGAAAAATGTATATTCCTCTCCCTGCTCTTCATTAGTGCTTAGTACAAAACAAGTTACTTAATATCTCTTGTCCTTCGCCCTTTCTTATTCTTCATCAGATTGAAAATGCTCCATTTTTCTCCAGGCAGCTCCCTGAAGCTACACTAGAGTTCCTGGTGGAGTTGGGTGAAGAATCTCTTAACTGTCAATCAGTAACTTTTGAGGGGATAAGAGGCTGCAGTTCAGATTATATGACAAAACATTATTCATTAGCAGACTAGGCAGGATATGCCTCAAAACCAAAAAGATGCCAGGAAGAATAACTACTGTAGGTTTGATTTATAGGAACAACACGTAAACAAGAGGTGGAGCCACTCCAATTCCACAGAGGAATTTAAGCTTCTTGTCTTTTAACACTAGGTTTATGGGACAGCATAATGCAAGATTTTCTAATAATACCAATAATGATTTTCAAATTCACAGAAACAAGTCTATCTATTTGAAACAATTTCTCCTACTAGAACTTTTTCTTTTCAACTCTATGCTACAGGATGAATAAAATGTTTTCAGATTAGAGAAAGAGATTAAAAGGGGTGTGCAAAAATATCAGTATCATAACTGAGATACGTACTTGTTTTAGTGATTTGGAGTGGATCATGCACAACTGAATATAAACGTGAATATGCATCTATATATAGCGCACATATATGAATACAAACCCATAGCAGAACGAAAGAAGACAACTGCAGATTATCCTAGAACAGATCCCCTATGGTTTGATGTCAATATTATCTAAAATGTTGTCATTTGAGGCATTTCTTTAATTTGAAAACCTGATAATTCCACTTGCTTTTTAATGGAAACAAAATCACACTTACCTACACACACACGACCATCAACCCCAACTGCCAAGCCAGGTGGACACTCACATCGAAAGGATCCTTCAGTGTTTATGCAATGACCATTCATACAAATTCCTGATGTCTGACATTCATCAATATCTATCAGGAGGCAACACAACCCATCAATCTATTTGCTGTTTTTAAGCAAGGTTACAATTCATCTTTTTAAAACATTACTAAAAGTCTTTATGATAGATGAATCATCAACATGTCCTTGAGAGTTTCTAATAAAACTCTCATATTGGAATTGCACTAAATAATCAAACTTCCAGCAAACTTTTTTGCTAAAAGAATAAACAAACAAAAACCACCCCCAAACCAGAAAAAATGTAGCATTAGAGGAACTTCAGATTCCACATGAAGCAAAATTAACGACAAATTTCCCCTTTGTCCATCCCATGATACTATAACTTTGCTTTAAAGTGTGGTTAAGGAAGCACTAATCACAGAATATCCAGATGATGGCAAATATTAATTTCAAATAACTTGTCACTGGTCATCAATTCCTATCTAAGTCAACAGCCCAGGAGCATGTACATTAAGAAAATCACAATTATTAGAAATGTCTCAACTTCAAATAGAAAAGTAACAGTTTAGACAATTTTGCACTTACTAGAAATGACTCAAGCTGAAGCATACTTCTACTGGCAGCAACAGGTATCTTCCCTTAGTTTACTTAAACTTATGGTAAATCAGACTCAGTTCTTAAAATGTTTAATATGAGTTTTCAACAACCTCAGTTTTAAAAGTTTGTAATGCTATGTGGGAAATACGATATCTTAAGTGTTACGCACTCTGAATTACCTGAATAATGATGTGGCAAACACAGTTGTGTGTGTTCACCAATGTAAAATCTTTTAAACTTTCCATATTGCTACTCACTTCACCATTTCATGAAGGGCCTGCACACTTCGCTGCACCTACCATGCTCCAAGACTTTTCAAAAGCTAATTTATCAACTGTTGTAGCTTTCACAATACTATCAAATACCTCAGTTGTTCCTTTCTGCAAGTTAAAGACCAATTTCTATTCTAGTCATCCTAAGAAATCTACTGTAATGAGTTAGTAAGGTATTAGAGTATGATATGAAATCCATGTGACAAAATTGCCGTTTTTGCATGAATGAATGGGCAGGAAAAGCCATTTTCAATCAAGACTGTCTTAATGCATTACCCCTCAGTTCTACATACCAGTACAGTAACGCCCATTTGGAGCCAAAATAAATCCTGGTTTGCAGATGCATTTAAAACTGCCATCCTCATT
The DNA here is from genome assembly GCA_013399365.1 of Pampusana beccarii. NCBI lineage: Eukaryota > Metazoa > Chordata > Aves > Columbiformes > Columbidae > Pampusana > Pampusana beccarii. The sequence goes on along the minus strand of VWYH01002915.1, from coordinate 94,487 downwards.
TATGCACATCCCATTTAAACACATGTTTGTAGTGGTACACTCATCGTGGTCTGCAAAACATTGCAAAGAAAACTGCTTATAGTTCCTTACCTTCCAAAAGATGACATAGTAAAAATAATCAGAACTGATGTGACATATGCTTTCACTTGAAGATTAAATTCTACTCAGAACTCTGATTAAATGCCTGAAGATTATTCATTCTATATACAAACTAGTATTTTTTTTTCCTGTTGTGATCAGTTATTTTGCATGTTTCAGCAGACTGTATGGAAGAACAGGGTGAATCTTTTTTTCTTACATGAAAGGATAAAAAGCTTCAGTTGTCTGACAGATTAAGAGCTGCTTGTTTATCTAGGAAGTTTTTTTGGTGCAGTACAGTCCAAACTAAAAACAGTTATTTCTTCAGCAGCACTGATATATGGAACACTTCCTATGAAGCTTTAGGGAAAAATGTTATTCCTGGCACTGAGTTACCTGGGACTCTTGAGGAAATATGTGGCTTCAAAACCAAAAATTACCTCAAGTTTTCTTTGAAATCATGCAGTTCTGTAGAATAACTACTGGAATGCAGGGGCCACAAGTTCACCTCAGGTTGTAGCTTATTTAAAAAAAAGCAGTCCTTAATGATCCTTAATTGTAGTATGAAGTACAATTTCTAGAATCACTGAGCTAATGCCTACCCCACTACTTAGAAGGGTTCTTACCCACACAATTTTTTCCATCTGTAGTTAGTTCAAACCCAGCATTGCAAATACACTGGAAACTTCCATCCGTGTTTACGCACCGGCCATTTTTGCAGAGAACACCATTCTGGATGCACTCATCTATGTCTAAGACAAAAAAAAAGAACCCACACAATCAGATAATTACTGTAAGATAAAAATATATAGTGACAATTGATACTTTGAAAAATTCTGACATGTTATTTAAATATTAGGTAGAAAAAAATTCCAAAGACAGAGAGGAATCGTTGTCATTGCATCAGAGATAGGCAAAATACTATTTCACAGGCTTGCACAATAAATGCTACATTTTGTGATGTTCGGCAATTACTTTATGAATATATCAAAATCTTCTCACACATTCATCTGCATACATACATAAGCATACATCTGTTGTACTAACAGTCTGTTTCCTGATTTTATTGTAGAACTACTGGCTGGGGAATTCCCTAGCCAAGTGACAGATATTCCAGAATAATGGATAAACGTTAAAAGACAATAGAACAAATGGGATGGTAGTCCAGAACTAGAGCTTCGATTAGTCTGACAGCTGTTGGGATTTACTGAAATAGCATTGCTAACTATTTTTTTAATTCAATATGATCTGACATAAGTGTTCAGAACATATATAATGTCAGTAGATGTGAAGCAAATCTTCTTACCAATGCAAGCTTGCTTGGTAGGAGTTCTCTGGAAACCTGCATGGCACTTGCAGTAATAGGAACCAGGTGTGTTGACACAGTCACCATTAGAGCATGGGTTTGATGTGCATTCATCAACATCTGTTGGCAGCACAGAGAAGCATTAGTAACTTCACTACATACACAAAACTTTATCAAGCCTAGAACTCTGTAAGTGAAAACGATGGTAACTAACAGTCAAATGCTAAATACTAGAACTTGTTCTTGGAGCAAAATCATTACTTTCCTAAGAACTCAAAGCTGTTTTTAGTCCAACTAGGCAGACAGTTTTAAGAAGTGAAATACTACTACTCATGTATACACATCTTGAGAGACAAAAGTAAAAATATGTGTGAGGATTTTGAGATCTAGGATCTGAGAGTTGCCTATTGAAAGCAAACAACACGTTATTCAACATAGTTTCGTTTAACAGAATGACCATTCGTTTTTCTTCATAATAAAACCAAAAGCAATCAAAACTGCATTTTAAAATCAGAGCGAATCATAGCAACCAAAAACCCTACAGTATTTTACAGGTTTATTGTAGAAATGTGAGGAGGGGCCACACAGCAGCAGGAGGGATTCTTAATGAGACCACAATCTGTGCACCACTTCTCAATTATTTATGCCCCATTGCATCCTCAACCCCAGTCTTTGCACTTGAGTAATGCCAGACTTAATCTAGCCCTTCTCTATAGTGTCCCTTACTCTCTTTTCCAAAGGTCTTTTGGTATTTGCAACCAAACCACCTTAAATCTCAGGTAACTGCATAGAAATAGCTCCCATTTGACACAAGGCTCTGAAAACTTTAATTCTTTTCAAGCGCCTTTCTCAGACCTGGTCCCCAGTGGTTACCAATGAGTCAGCTGTGTCTTTGGCCCAAGACAGCTATTCCCAGCTCCGGAATAACACTGATTGTTCCTCTCCATTATGCTCCTCTAAAACCTCCCAGGATCCTTGCCTTCTGTGATCAGGGAGCAGAGCAAGTGCATCCCCCTGGTCTGGCAGACAGGACTGCTGGCTCAGCCTCTCCTGCAGCTACCAACGGATAAACTGAGCACCTAAATTCACAGGTTACAAACGGAATCAATCTCTTGATCAAATTCCCTTTTCTTCATCAATCACCTTTGCTAAATTGACTTTTTTACTTTTAGCTATGCCCTCCATTTCACTTACAGGTTTGAAATTACTAATCTCTTCATTTAGGTAGGTTTTAACACCACAAAGCCAATGCTCATTTGTGAGGAGTCTTTTGTATCTGGCTGCAAGTTGTCATAGGAAGCTGGGGCTAAGTAAAGCCATTGCTGATCAGTTGTCAGTCATGATGATTTGCTCATGCATTTTGCAGTGTAGGATACCAGAAATACCAGGAAAAAAACAAGGTAATTTTGTTGATCATTTGTGTTCACACTTTACCAGGTCTAGTTCTAAAACTTCATTCATTACATCTTGGAACTAATGGGATGCAATGAGAAATTAAACATATAAGCAGATGTATATGTTAAATAAATGTGTTCATCTAGAAAGTGGTGTACCATGAATGACTTGATTCTAAAAATGGCAAAAGGTTACTTTTTTTTAATTTAACCATAAACAGGACCATAATTTTCACAGAATTTACTATGTTAATGCATACACATTTAAAACCAATAGCATCTATATACATATCAAAGAGATCTGGATTTATCCGAATCACTGATTTAATTAGTTGGTTTACAGCACTCCTGGTGCCTAGATACAATCAAATTGTTAATATGGATAAACTGTTAACGAATAAAGGCAAAGCAAATGGAAAAATCAAATACCTCCCCTCATGAATATTTAGCTCATTCATATTTGCATAGCAGCTCATAACACCACTCCAGTAAAACCACAAGAATGAAGCAAGGTAAAGAGAAATTCAGAGCATTAAGTATAGTGAAGAAAACAGTTACTGTATCCTTATACTGCAGTAGACTTCTATGTAATTATAGTAGTTTCCTGCTTCTCTATGGTGCCTGGGTGTTGGGATCCTCTTTCTTAGAAGTGCTAGGTAGGGTATTTTTTCCTCAGTGCTCAGCTGATACGGGGGGGTCAAGGAGGATCGGAAATAATTCCTCCAGAAAAAACTCAGGTGCCTACAAAATGTCAAACTCTGAATCACATTTTCACATGAATGTTTTGTCAAATGTCTTAATTCAGATGACTTTACTGTACATTAATCTTGCTTTAGTATAGGGGAGGACAGGGGGAACTTATAAATAATGGATATGGCACTCGTTTGTTTTGTTTAGTTTTCTTACAGGCAATGATATTTACGACTTTATTACGGGATTCAACTTGCTTCATCTGCTTAAAAAAAAAACCAAACATGTTCATGCTAGGAATGGATATCACTGTAAATGATTCTATAAATTGTACAGCAGGAATACAGTGTTCCTCAATGAAATAGTTTACTTAAGCTTAGAAAATCCTTCCAAAGCCATGTGCTTCAGATGATTTCCATATAAAATATGCATCTTAAGATGCTCTTATTTATATTAGCTCTTGATAAAAGAGGGAGATGGTAAATATATGTTAATATAAAGAGGTTGTGGGCTTTGAGTTTGCATTGCAAGCATGCATATTACAGGAGTATAAACAGGAAACATCTGAGACAGAGATATTTAACCCATTTATTCTATTTCCCAGCATACTGCTCTTCAGTGTTCAATATTCCTCTATCACTACTTGCATCACACTAATCTCCACTTTTCAGTGTTTCATCCGTAACACTTGTCAGAATTTCAGCAGACACAGTATGGAACTTCCAAAACCCCATTAAGAATTACTGTGATGACCTTGAAGATACACTACAAAACTTAAAATATGAAGATTGGTATTTGCAAAACAACTAAAATCAAACACTGCACAGCTACAGACTTACTGCCACTTTCAAAGTCTCCACAGTTTTATCAAGAATTTTTATAAACAGAACTAAATAAGGAAAGGTAATATTACAGTTGTCTGTCAGTTTTGGTAAAGGGACTGGCCATTCAGTGTCAGATCATTTATGACAATTACGGCCCCTGACCCATCAGGCATGTTCCATCCTGAGTTCAGCATCATACAAGTTTAGGTCAGAGGGCAGTATGTAAGACCATTATTTTCTTATTTGTCAGCATAATTTCGAAATAAGATGACTCTTTATTAAAAAAAATGAAGTCTAACTTCTTTATAATACAATTAGAAAATAACAGCAAACCAAAGCTGTGTTATCTAAGAAAAGTATTCATAAAGTATACCCTCTTATTGAAAGTCTCCTGACTCTAAGAAGCTACTCAAAAGGCAAACTACCGAAGAGTTAACATAATTAGTAATGACTGATTTGTTTCACACAGAAAAAAACAGTCAAAATGGCACTTTAATTTACTGGAAGCCATTATTGGGTATTTTTTCCTCACTTTCAATGTAGGATATTACTGTAGTTGGCACACCACCGTCTGCTTTTGTTAAAGCAGCCGAAATTTTTCCTTTGATCTCAGTGCATGCAAAATTTCCTCAGTTTTCAGACTACTGTTTCATGCTGAGGGGTGCATTACAAAGTTCCCTAAGTGAATACACCTTTTTTTCTGGGCACATAACTGTGTGTTAGAGCATTAAGGTAAACAATTTTTTTTTTTTTTCTCCCATGCACCTCTCAATCTTGTCTCACAGTTTTCAGGCACTTTAACCTCAAACTGAAAATCAAAAAACTTCACAAATACCACAAGCCTGGAGTGGAAGGTGAACAGCAAGGCTGGTGGCCTCCAGGGTGACCTCACAGAAAAGAAATGGACAGAATGCCAGCCAGTTCTTAAGAACACATTATATCCTTCTGTCAATCAATTTCAGCACCCAGACATGTAAATCTGATGGACCTTTTAAACCACAGGTGGTTGTCCTACTTAATTTTTTTCATGCATGATTTTTTCAATGAAAATTGAAAATAAAAAAGTTTAAATTAAATCCATATAGCTTTCCTTGCTGTAACGTAAGTATCAATAGCGCACAGATAGCTCAGCTATGTGCTCTTTCAGTATATTTCTTCATGCAGAATAACTCTTCATAAGCATGAGCAAGCATTTATCATAATCATGCTCTATCACAATGTTATTTATCACTGCTTTTTTAATGATTCAAACACACGATGGTTGCCTCAAAAAGTACAGTTTAGAAAGACCTTTCACTGTTTTCAATTGCTAGCTTTGTAACAACCATATACTCAGATTTTTATAATTACTCACCTTTATTTCTTAATTTGAACTTAAAAAGTAAAAATAATTTAAAAATCATAAATAAAACAAACACCTCTGTGCTTCAGATGATATTTTCAACTTGTCCACCAAGTAACAAAGAGTATAAATACAAGCTCTGAACTAGATTTCATCAAGAAACATTAATCCAATACACCAACTTTCAGCCAGTGCTCAGCATGTTTCAAGACTTCCTCAGAAGTCAAGGTCCACCATAGTTAAAAATATTATTGATTTCAGTGATGTAAAATCTAGAGCTGGGAATGAAAATGTCAGGGCTCTCCATACACTCTAAAGAAAGGATAGCCAAGCAAGACAGATTTATAGTAAAACTACCACTCCCCATTAGAATGCACTTATAGCTCCTGAGGACCAAGGATGCAGCATGAGACTAAGGCGCCTGAATCTCCGAGCCAGGGATTAAAGGTACAGAAAACTCTCACCCAAACAAAAAAAAGGTGAAAAAGTTGGGCTTGCTGTATCACAGAGGGCAAGTTGGAAGAAGAACTGTAACACTCTCCATGTACACAAACGTGCAAAGCTAAAGGTACTGAACTGCTTTCTTTATATACCATGGATAAGACAAGAAACAGTGAATTTTTTTTTTTTTTTTTGCAAAATAGTGTTTACACTGGATTAGACATTCTGAAAACTTTCTGGAAGTTCGACTGTTGGAGCATTGCAACTGCCCAGGGAAGCGATGGAATGTCAATCAACTGACATTTCTTAAGAAGAGGGTGTACGAAACAGTTGTCAGGAATGTAGCTATAACTGGCCTCTCTGCTTCAAGAGAATGGCCTAGCTAAGTGAACTCTCTGACTTTTAGCCACAGGATGTCAATTTGATTTGAGAAAGGAAAACAGAGATGTTAAAAATGGTAAAAAACAGAGATATTAAAGGAAAAGTACTATTCAACAGTTGTCAAATTTCACTTTTCCCAAAGGCAGAGTGGCAAGACAGGCAGGTCCTAACACTCAGTTTGTAATTCAGTGGGAGATGGAAGAATCTGCAACAGAGACACACAGCGTTCCCAGCTCAGATTCTGGCTGATACCCACTCTGCTGCATGTATGTCAAAATCTGCCTCTACTATTTTCACTTGTGCAAGATAAACTGCACAGTCTTGGATCAGAAGATTTTTTAAAGTATGCATGTATCTGCCATTTTCTGTGTTCCTTTGTTCCTGTATTTTCCACTGATCAACAGGCATGCTAGAAATTTATTCTGAAGGCAGTTGCAGTGAGAAAAGCCTATTGCTAATATGCTCTTGTATAAATATTTTTCATTCACAGATCTCAAATCTCTTTATAGAGAATCAGTAGGGAAATGTTCAATCAGAAATATAACCAGACCTTTCTGTTTAGGATCCTATATGTTTAGTAAGCTGTGTCCTGCATACAGGATTCTTGTCCACACAACTACCCCACAAGAACACCCAAATTTTGTATTTTCACTGAAATATCTAATGAGCCCTTGACATTGAAAGAGTGAATTCCACAGTAACTGAATAGAAGTGCAGAATCCCAAATTCAGCTCTTGTTATAAAAAGTTAGCATTCAATATTTTCAAATGAATTGAAATATAACCAGAAGTTAACAAATGCGTTCTTTTAATGACTTGATATCCTTCAAACTCTCATTCATCCTTACAAGGAGATAAACCACAAATTCTACCTTTTATTATCTTGAACAAAATTCACCACTCCTGTAGTAAAAATGTAGCTATATGAGCATAAAAAAGAGAATGTGGAACAGAACTTACTTTACTGAACGTGAATTCAAAAATGTACAATACCCGTTAAGTACAGAAATACTCAATACCAACGTTTGAGACTAAAGATTTTTTTTTTTTTTAAAGAAACAGATAACTCTCATGGCGATTTTAAATTACTACAATGTAAGTAATATCGTGGTCTTTGCACTCTCACAAGAACAATATCATGAAAATTAATAGGTATGTGAGGGCAAAAGAATACGCTTTTTTAAAAAATCACATTTAAAGCAGAAAAATATTAGCATTTTAGAAGTGAATAATGGATTTTAGAAATGCGCGCTTACCAATACAATCCCCATTTGTGTCCTGCTTATATCCCATGTTGCACTCACATCGGTAACTAGAAAGGATTGGTATACAACGTCCATTTAAACAAAGGTTGGGATGGTGCTTACAGATGTCTATTGTCCGATTGAGTATTGCTAATAAAAAAACAGAAGATGAGACAAATACTCATATTTTCAAATAGAAGTAAATATGAAGATTATGCTTCGCTTCAGAAAGTATGTTATCAGGTGCATAAATATATCCATCAAGCCAAGTATTTTTTCCAAGCACTATCTATTGACACAACAGGAAACTAACAAAAACAAGTAGCTCTCAGTAACAAAACACATAAGACAGTCTTAATTATGATTTACCCTTTATCTGTATAGCCTTATGAGTTTGCCAGTGACTTTATGAATAAACCACAATTTGAGTGAAAGTCAAAGCAGTCTGTTCCTATGCATTTACTATTTTCAGTGTACTTGGCTTACTAATACCCCCCGCATTTTATTAACTTCATCGTTCTGATGCTTGAGACGTGCTTACACATGTTACAAGCAACTTTACAAACACGAGACTTCCTTCTGAATATTACTCATTTCGGGCTTTAAGTCAAGGCAGTGCTCCTGCAGAATAGGCAAGTTTTACATTTGGAAGAACAAGAAAAGAGAAAAGTTTATTTTAAAATCTAGTGGTTTTTTGAAAACACTTAGAAATTTGGACTTTTATTAGTGCTGACCAAGACAGATCAGCAGGCACAGCATGGGCTCAAGGACTTTATAACTGAAGTGAAAAAAAAAAAAAAAAAAATCTCTAAATCTGAACTCATGTTAGAAAAAACAGTCCTGAACTTCTTAATGTATCAACAGAGGTCTCTTAAATGTGCTTGAATAAAAAGGCATTTTTATGGGTTAAGAACACCATGCCATTTCCAGACTAAAGGCTACACAGAAAAAAGGAGAAATCATAAAAGGAACAAAGAGAGAAACAAGTCAGAACAGCACAAGTACTTACTTAGCCCTGTAATTATTGGGCCATTTCCAGTGGGACTTTGACCACCTGTCCCCAGCTCTGCTCCGCCTACACCTGGGGAGAAACCATTGCTTCCAGGGAAGGGAATGAATCCTGCTCCTCCTGGGCCGTAGCCATGGCCATTGCCACTGGGAAGGAACCCGTTTCCTCCTGTGCCACCGCCTCTGGAACCACCTCCAGCACGAGCGGCGTCCACACAGAGTCTGCGGTGTTCATCTGTTGAACAGGAACACAACGAGAAGCATAAAGTAACTCAACTCTTCAGAGTCAGCTTATAAGGAAGATACAAATCTTTGTATGCTACAAAAACCAGAACACCAGCTCCTCACTTCTTTGATGTTATGTGTTCCCTCTCCCACTCCACATCTCAGGCAAATCCCGTGATTGTGACAGGTGTTATTTAAGGAAGGACACTAAGAATAATAAAAGGAAGTATTGTAATGTACAACTATTTTTTGAAACATTTTTGTTGATGTGTTTCCAGCAGCACTGTAACTCCCTGGTCACTCAAGGATCTTGATATAGATAAACTGAAAATACATTTCACTAAGGATGGGAACTATTGTTCTGTGAGCAGAGTTAAAACAATAAATGAAATACTGATGCATTTCTAGTTCAAAGTAACTCCGAATTTAATGGAACAAGAGAGCAGCTGTTCCTTTAAATCGAAATGAACTATGGACCCTCAGAGTCATTTCCTCTTTGAGCTTGACCACAAAATCTTCCCCATTTCCCAAGAACTATTTCCAAAGTCAACAAAAGGATGTTAATAAGACTAGCCCCAAACAGTCATGGACCAGAAAAAATGGTTCACAGATGGTAACATCAGTATTAAAAGCACAAGAATGAATAATAATGTAATTCCTGACTTTCTTTAAAGCAGTTTAAAATATATTCCAGTGACCTCCATCCCAACGAGAAAGGACAGCAAGAAGGGGAAACAAACCAACCAGCCAACAAGCCACTCACCAGATCCTCTGACAGGACACATCTCTGGAACAGACCCAATGGCCCAGCACAGGCCAGACTCACAGCAGCACTGCCTTTTTGTGAACCTACCGGGAAGCTCTTGCGCACAGCGGCCATTCACTATGTTGGAGAAACATGTACTTGTCCTCTGATCTGGGAATCAATTTAAGAAGAAAATCAAAAACAATAACACAATCTCTCAAAATTACTTTCCCCTATTAAATTTACGCAAGGACCAAATTGTTGAGAAAGTTGTATTAAAAACAAAAAAACCCTACCACCACAACAAACAAAAACAAGACAAACACCCCAAACCACACCCAATAATAATCTGAGGTGATCAGCACCAGTGCATTTTACATTTACAGTAACGCTACTCTTGCATTAACCCAATACAAGATCTTAAAGTCTGCTCAAGCTAAAAGGACGTATGGATGATACAAAAGATTCAAAGCAATACAAATAGAAACTAGATAGAACTATATAAAAAGCCTAGTATGACAAAAATTGAGACATTTCACATAACAGCAGCAACATCAGTAAATTGATTTAATGGATTTTTCCTTGGTGTAGATGTATCTTGACTGAAGAAATGCTATCCAGTCTGCTCTGCTCAGTAGACTGAACGCACAACAGTATTTTAAGTAGTGCCATGTGAAAACTACTCTACATAGATATGTCAGTGTTCATTATATTCTAGTTCCTTCAAGGAACCACCCTGTATCTTTTATTGTCACACTAGGAGAAAAGAACTATGAATTTGGAAAGACACGGTACTAATTACAATAAATGAGCACATCCTGCTATTTTGGCTAAAAGCAAATATTGATCCTAAATGGGGAAAAACAATTTGTATTACTGAGGATTACATTTTTCACTTTTCTCCTAAGTAAATGAAAAATTATCCTTCTAGAGTATACAAATTATACTCCAATACTATAAAGATTTGAGAGCACAAGAACTTTCAGACACATGCGCACTTAAGGGAAGGAGACTCTGTGACATGGGGCCTGTCTTGGCGGATTAGGGCATTTGGTTTGTGTGCAATTGCTTTTGGGAGATGACTTGAGAGACCGGATTGCAAAACATGCCAAAACCCATGGAAATTTCGATCATATTAGAAACCATAGGTTCTCAGTATTCTTGCAGCCAGCCACAATATACTTGAAGCTAGGCATTTCTCATATGAACCTGGATAACAAAACCTGGCTACACTGTACAAAAAGTTATCCATGTGAAATCACTTGTAAATCTCGTATTGCTACTGGTTTACATCATTTATCTGTAGTTCAGAAATCTTTTCAGGATTCTCATCCCTTTCCCAACATGAGAAAAAAGTGCTTTAAGTTGTGGGAAATAAGGGGAATCACATGACATCTAAAAAAGACACTATTATTATCAATTGTTAATGATTTTTACACATGGTATGCAGTATTTTAGTTAATCAGAATAGTTTATACCATCTATTTGACATGTGTAGCTGCATAAGAGAAATCACCTCATGTGAAAATAAGTATACATATTTTTTATAATATAGAAACAGGTTTAAAATAAATTTTCCCATAAAAGTGGCAATCTACTGAAATATAATATTTGGGGCTTTTAAAATTATCTGTTCCAGCCAAATTAGTGGCACCTCAGCGTACACTACTTAATACCTCTGAGTTTATACACGTACTTATATTGGTCTCTAAAGGTTAAATTAACCTATGTCAGACGTAACTTAAAATGCAAAATAAGGATAAATGTTTGCTCCTTTAGAACCAAAGCGAGCTTAGCTTTTGGTTTCTTCAGATGCAGCTTAAAGAACAAATATAATTAACATTTTCTGTGTTTGCTTAACAACGGAGAAATAGCAACTGCTTTTATCCTAAGAAGATTCAGATCTGAGGCTACAATGCAGTTGACACAGAGCGATCTACTATCTACATAAAGATGGTTGCAGTGGCAATCATCATCAGAGGAGGGCGTTATGAACTTCAAGTAGCTGGATCAGAGATACTAGTGAGTTAACATATAGTGAGCTCCTGGGGCAGGGGAGAATCAGTGCTAGATGGTTGGAACAGAAGGTCTTCTGCTGCAGTGTATAAATTGCCTTGATAACCTTGAGAGCTCTAGAAGCCTACAGGGTGGAATACCAACCAACACAGCGTGAGCCATCCGTGGATATGACATAACCCCGTGGGCAGATGCAGAAATAACTTCCCACGGTGTTAGAGCATTCACCGCCTTCACAGATTCCTGGGATGATGCTGCATTCATCAATATCTATCCAAAGAGAAAAGGACATAGGATAATTAGCAGACCACTTGAACGTATTCGTATTAAAAAAAAGAGAGGGAAAGAGAGCTTCCCTGAAATCATTATTCAACTTAAATTGAATAACATATTGCTAGTGTTTGCATACTGCAAGTAATTTTGTTTGCCATCTAATGGAGGCTTTCCTTATACATTCAAGTTCAACCACTTCAAGTTCACAGAGTACATGAGCGCAGTCTTGGATTTCCTCTAAATGACACATACTGAGGACCATCTCAAGGAAGCACACAACAGCTACAGTGCAATACCAGAACACACGTCCTGCTGCTTTTGAGCTGAAGGAAGGAGGATGGTACAGCAGCCAAGTATGACAGCTCCGGGCTTCCGTAACCACAGAAATATTGCTCATCAGATCTGACTGCTTTATGGCCTTCTTATTAGAAGTAAGCAAGAATTTTGGCCAAGCTCTTCAACTGTCACCAGATGTTGCATTTTTCTTTTTCTTCAGATATTTTTAATCCATCAAAATGCTTCTGCTAACTAAAAGCAGTGGTCTCATCTAAACACTGAAAAAAATGTAAATACATATAAAGTGAGAAGTTATCAAGCTGATGAATGAGCTGTTGTATGTAACAAGGGGCTGCTAGGGCATTTGGCACCAGGACTGAGAGCGCTGTGTGTTGTCCCAGAACAATCTGGAAGCAAAATTAGGTGCTGAGGCAATGAGAAGCAATAGGAGAAAGCAGGCTGACTGTATTGTTAGAGCTGCGAAGCACAGCAGAGCCAACTGGAATGGAAGAATGAGCAGGAAAAATAGTATGACAGTAAAGACTATGTCATGACCATTTATACAAATGAGCCATTTTAAGTAGCCACTTCATTCTACAACTGTGACAATCTTTAGACATATACATATTTCTAGGTTCATTTTAGTCACCTAATTTTGCTTTTAATTGACCTCAGTGCACTAGCTTTTCAAGTGGCTTTCAGTAACTGTGAACTGTGGCACAGGTTTTAACACAGGAGGCATTTTGGGAAAACATTTCCTAACTAGCTTGAGCTATGTTTTCCAGTTGGAATGATGTGATACCACAGGTTTTGCACTGTTTAATACCAAAGGTAGTCATAGGTACCAGACTTTGCCTTAACTTGTTTGTAAAAATCTGTGTGCACTATTAACTGAAAGTAGCTTTCAAACTGTGAAACAAAAATCAAAACAAAATGGTCAGACTGTTGAACCCAGACTGCCTCATGTCAATCAATGCCAAAGCAGCATAGGAAAGAGTGTATGATTGAAATTATCTTGTGATTACACTGTGAAGGTCTTCACATTCCTTCTAAGAAAGCCTTGGACCCCAAAGACCATTCCTTGCACTTTTACACTGACCTATCATTTCCTTGGACCTTGACCTATCATTCCCTTGAGACAAATAACTACTTGAGAAATGAACTTTAGCCAGTGTTATTTCTTATGAAGCTTTTATGTAATGAATACTTTGCTCTCTCCTTTGCCACATTCTCCACACTGAAAACCCAAACAAAAGAAGGCATGCAAAAAAGATCTGGTGTGCACAGGGACTATATTAAAAAGGTAACTCCCCACTGTGGTAAGGTCCACATGTGAAGAACTCTCCTTAGATATGAATCTACAGAGGACAATCAAGTACTGAAAGGAAAATTAAGTTTTGCCACAGGGACACTAAGAATGTGAAAATTGTTATTTTTAAAGTGAAGATATGAAAAAAACACTCTCTCCTCCACTGGCATGTCATTTGTAGTGACGTTATAGAAAATGAAATTTATCTTACAAGTAATGTGGCTTCAAAAGTCATAACTAGTCCACACATATAAGCATCTTGTGGCCTTTTTTGTTTTTTTGTTTGGTTTGGTTTTGTTTTGTTTTTTTTCTCTTTGAAGCAGAATCAGAGAGGGTGACAATTTAGGTCTTTTTAAAGTAGGTTATTTAGGCATTTCAGAGGACACAAAAAATAAATTTTATATTAAAATAGTTATGAAATTATGACAATTGTTCTCCACATTTTTCGACATCTGCTCAAGTATGTACAAAAGAAAATGTTACTTATGCTAAAACAAAACTCTTCTAAGAAATAATGCTTTCACTTAAGACTTCATAGTTACCCACTGCGGAGACTCCAGAATTCCAAATGATGGTATAAATCAAAACCAAATAATTCCTACGAAGCTCTGAAATCTTGCCTTAATTTACCATATTAAAGACAATACAGAGAATGTGGTGAACTGCTAACCATCTGATTTAACCAAATGAAAACGTGTGTAAACTAAAGCAGAACCAGAACTGGCTGCATGCTTTGATCAGATTTTTCATGCAGTACAGGTCTTTCACAACCCATAAACCTTTTAAGCATGCATATTGTGTTCTGTATCCACACACAGTCTGAAACATCATGACAGAAAGGCAGGAAAATTGGATGAAATCAGTACTCTGTAGGAAGAGCTTTTTCTGGACAGTGACACCTTCCTGATGCTAGAGCCACTGCATGATTATACAAGAAAACTCCCTTATTTTACTGTCCCTTGATGCACATCTTCAATCTCAAAGAAATAATACACAAGCCTCTTAGCATCACTACCATAGCGGTTCCAAAAATAAATTTCCATACCAATTCTCAAGCTTGGAGGAACCCAAACTTTGGTAAAGGTATCACCAGCATGGTGACCATGATTTACCAGAATGGAAATACTGTCTGAAGTACACACAAACAGGATGACACAAAGCTGGTAGCACCTGCCACTAGTGTTACGTGAACAAGTTAAATCTAAGAATCCATGTGCTAGGAACAAATTACATAGCATCTTCAAAATACCTGTTACATTCAGTCACTCTCTTAGAGCGTGGGTCTTAAATCTTACAGATTTGTTCATTGCTTTTATTTTATTTATTTATTTTTTTAATACCTGAAGTCCAACAGCAGCTACTATACATAAGACAGAAAAAAACACACAAGTAAAATGAATCAATAAAAGTCAGACTACTAAAACCAGCAGGCACTTGAAAACTGAAAGTTTCCCCTTCGTTTTCACCCTGTTTAGCACAGGTACCTGCTATTTTAAAGGCAGTAATCTTAATTACAAGAACATAATACCTGATCTTTTACCAAAGGAAAACAAATTCCAAACTGCTAGGTCATACAGGCACAAAGCTCATTAAGGTAAAGAGTAGGTGGAGTTTGTAGTGCTGGCAAATGAAAGACATAAGAAAGAAGCAATTAGCCACTTCTGCAAAGCTGCAGACTTAGACCATCCTTCTCACCTGGCTACATGCATAGGAGTTTAACACTGCGAGGGCTCTTGTCCAAGAACGACACAGAGCTCAGAAGGGAGGAAGTACCTTCCTAAAATCTGGGCAGTGACCAGAACGGAAGACTCCAGTCTTCTCCATATGGAGAAAAAAATCTTTTTTTTTTTTTACCAATTAACACAGAGAACCCTTGTGAAAGAATAATTGTCTTACTAGAACAGTTCCAAGTCAGTGGATTTTTTTATTTCAGTAGTTTTTGAGCTACATCTCTGTCTTTCTTTCCCCCTCCCTGGTTCTTGCATGTGCAATTCTTTCAACAAGATCTCAGTTACCTCTGACTGGAAATTCTGAGACTTTACCTCAGGAAGAGCTATTTTTAGGATGGCTGATTGAAAAAGTTACTCAATTTCCTCCCTTCCTCCTCCAAAATACATAAATTAATGGTCTCGGTGAAAATACTCCAAAGATATTAAGAGGAGATGCTGTCTTAAGGGTGAAAAGAATGGGTGGCATTAATGGCTGTGGTCCCAATGTTGCATACCAGATGAGAAAGCCAGTCTCAATGTGAGAACCAGTCTCAAATGTGTGGCATAAACTTTGCAGGTGTGAGTATTAATAGGCAAGCTTCTGCCAAAAAAACCCAGCCTGGCTACCTGTCATCCAGAATTCACGACTTTTACTACTACACTAAGCAGGATTTTATGAATAACTGAATTAAAAGTACCAGAAAAGGGGATCTCAACTGCTGAGTTCTGAAAAAAGGTTCCTTCAAATTAGTTTTGGTCTATAGTAATACCTGGTAATATCAAATCTGAATAACACACAGTGTATGAAATTCCACATTAAAGCAGGAAAATCAGAAATAGAACTGTTTCTTCTGAAAGGTTCTTTGCATTTCAGTGCCACATTTTTTTTTCGAAAAAAAAAAGGAGTTAGCCTGTGTCATATATATTCCTAGGCCTTTGATGGCAATAGCACAGCAACACATCTTTTTGGAAGAGCATCAGATGCATTCTACCTCCTAGAGTACTTTGGTGGTAAAGGGTGTCATAACTAAATACATTTAGTCAAGGAGAATGATATATTTTCAATTTCAGAAGAGTACGTAGAACACTTTTGTTAGGTCCTTGTAGTACTAAGAAGTAGTAGTCCACTTCTCATGTAAACCAGCAGGTACAACTGAAAGCTTATTTCTCCTCTCAATTTATCTATATACAATCCCTATCTGAACAATTTACAGATGTAAGTTCCATCAATTCTGCAAGATAATATCCTAAAAATGAATATAATTTAAGACAATGAAAATTCAATATATTGTAGATCCAAACTGTTAGGCCAAAAAATAGAAGGGCTTGAGTTTTTCTTTTGTTTGGTTAAGAAATCACACTAGTGGTCCAGATATTTAGAATTTGGTACAATCCTTGTACTGGGCTTTTCTAATCTTTTTTCAGCTCTGTGATAAAAAATCCTAACCCACAAACTAGATTTGGATGTTTCAAGGCAAAGGATATGGCCTCTGAACACTGGAGCCTTGCCTGGTTACAGGCTCCAACTTCGACTTCGTCATCTGTAGCCAGCAAGCAACATTTGGCCTGGTTTTCCATACTTAAAGAAGGGAAAGGAGCAGCATACTCCATTTAACAACTTCATTAAAACAATGCAATGTCTATTAAATAATTTCCCTGCACGCAGGTTCTAACTCATAAGAGACCAATTGCTTAAATCCTTCCCAATGGCCCAATCCATACACATAAGCAATGTAACTTCCCTCAAATGACCAGTCCCACGTCCCACTAACTGAAAGTGTAATTCTTTGGAGGGCTGGCTATAGTTTTATCCTACAAATCTCACACTGAGAGATTATGAACTCTCAAAGCCTTTGTTAAAAAACAAAAAACAAAACAAAACAACAGTCTGAATAAAACCATGGCTTGGCTTTCATTCTCTGCTGCATTCCTGGAATAATGTAAGCATGGTATTATGCTGGTATAATTTTGGCATTACCACCTTGGCTGTGAAGCATGGGGAAATGGACAAATATTAGTTTCATTATGGTTTTTTTTTCTCAAAATAACTGGTACAAACTGGGCACTGCAGTTTGTTTTCCATATAATTCCCTCTGGGGAATTATGTGATGGGGGAAGCTGTGACCAGCAACTAATTAGTACCTAGCTTCTGCCACAGACCAAAGTGGCAAGGGCTTAGAAGAAACAAAGCCAGAGCATATGACCTGTTCTGCAGCAGGCTGCCAACAAAGCAGGAAACGAAACCCCATTGATTACTGAACTATGAAATAACAGTAAATATTTCAGACTGTGGATGATGTTTCACTTCTATTATGCACAGTCCCATAAGCACTACAGATTTTAAAGCAAATATGTGCTAAAGATATATTCACCTTTTCTTGTTGATACTACCAGGGAGAATTGTTGAACGCCACTTTTAACAATTAATGCAGAGCTTTAGAAAGGTTAAAGCAGTAGAATGCAAAGAATACTTTAATTACCGTTTTCAGAAGGAAGGAAACCTATTACTGAGTCAGTTCTGTTGGCATCAAAGCTGGAGTGCAGAAGATGACAGACAGAAACATACCATACACAAAATTCACATGTACAATCAGCCCACAAAAATACATGCAATTATCTGTACACAGTGCCAGAATACTGGTAACATNTTTTATATATATATATATTTAAAAGACAAAAGCCATGGGTTCCTTGTTCAGCCAGCCTATTTGTTTTTCCTGAGCATTCAGATAGACCATTCTTGTGCTTGGTGGAGGGTTTTCTTAAAGAATAGCCAACTCTTCTGAGCTCTTTTGCCTTACAGCCTTACAGAGCTGCTTCCCACAGGATCCTAACTACCAGTTCCCTGAGTAAGTCATGATCTGCTCTCCTGAAGTCCAGGATACTCACTCCCCTCAGGATACTGGACTGTACTATTTTGTTTCCAGAGCTGACACAGACTATCATATCCCCAACCAGTTCTTTGATGCTCATGAGTAGAAGCTCCAGGAGACTGTTGCACTTGCTAGGGCTAACACATATCTGTATTTAGAAGTCGGTCCTGACACCATCCAGAAACCTCCTGGACAACTTATGTCCCAGGAGGGGACAGGTGTTGCCATTCCTGCAGATTTCAGGGATTCTCTCATAAGAACCAGACACACTGATCTAGTGGCTTCCTTGAATTGCTTATTGAATTGCTCATCCTGGTAAGGCAGACATTATAAAAACCCCCACCAACGTTACCGAAATTTTACCTTTAGTAGCCTCCCCTCTGACTCTGACCCACAAGCTTGCACAGCTAACCAAACACTGGTTTCACGGAATAACTCTACATTTGAGCTGCTTTTCTGTGTGAAAGGCAATCCTCATCCATCTTTTATGTCTTTCCTAAATAGCCACCACTGCAGAACTCCAGTCACACATGCTGGTCACCGCAACATCTCAGGTATTCCAATGGTGTCACGGTTTTATCTTAATATTGTACTGGCAAAAGAAGATACGTATGTGTTCTGAGTTTTGAGTTTGTATGAAGAAATGGCTGTTTGTAAACTCTTGGTTAGGTTGCATCCAATGAAACGGCAGTTTTTCTTCCCAGCCTGTTTTTGAACTCTGATACTCTCTTTTGAGCGGAGACAGAAAGAAAGCAGGATGTGAGTTTTTCAGAACAATAGATCTTACTGGAGATTTACACACTTCATAAAATCTTCCATATATGTATATATATGTAATTTATTCTAACATTAATTTATTCTGCTGCTATATACTTTTGGCACAATAAATCTAGTCTCCAGCTGACACACCACATCAGAGTCACCGTTTTAGAATATTGTCTGAGACTGACAAGCACAATGAATAACCTGCATTTTTCGAATCTCTAGGAAAATATCTGTTTGATGTATTTTAACTGCATCCTTGCTGAAAGGAGGTATGAGGTCTCCTTCACATGGAGCTCTTCTGGGGTTAACAGCAGTATAGCATGAGCACAGCCACAGGCAGATTACAGACATCATCAGAACAGGGACTTCATTTATTGAACTGAGACAGTAGTCCACCATAACATATATCCAAATGCTGTCTTTGATCTGATTATGTATCTATCACATTAGAAATGCCTTTTTCTTTAGGACTAACACCTTGACAGCCGGCTTGGGCAAGAGCTCTGTTGCCCTACTGCTGTACAAGCCTCATAGAATAATGATAAATACACCATGATTAAGAGAATAAAAAAACAAGTGTCCTTCTAATGAACAAGGATAAGTAGCTGTTAATCAAAAAATGTAAAAGTGGCTCTCTAACATTAAAGTAATCATTGCATTTAATACTATAAAAACTACTAAATAGTCTCAAGCAGAAAGCATCCTACTAAAATAAACGCATGTAGTTCAAAGAATACCAATTTGAATAAAAGCTTTCCAATGAAATGTCTTGCAACTGACAGCACAAATCCAAGATGAATGACAACAAAGCATACATTTCTAATCTATACATTACCTACACAATCTGTTTAGCAATTACAGCTGGTTTTGCTTCAGCTTTTAGATCACAGAATCATAGAATGTCCTGAGTTGGAAGGGACCCACAAGGATCATCGAGTCCGTCTCCTGTCCCTGCACAGGACAACCCCACAGTTCACACCATGTGTCTGAGGGCCTTGTCCAGTCTCTTCTGGAACACTGTCAGGCTTGGGGCCGTGACACCTCCCTGGGGAGCCTGTTCCAGTGTCCACCACCCCCTGGGGGAAGAACCTTTTCCTCATGTCCAACCTAAACCTCCCCTGGCACATCTTCCTGCCTTTCCCTCAGGTCCTATTAAATGACATAAGATGATCTGTCATGTTGTGCCACCAGCTTGGGTTTGCAAGAAGCTAGCCATAACACCCACCCCACTGTGAGAGCACCAGGGAATTCAGCCTCATTTTGCCAACATGGGATGGTCCAAAGCGGTTGGACACAGGGATGAAACTGCTTTCAGGGACATCTGCTTAGGCTGCACTGCTGAAGCGGTCCAGGGGTCCCTTCTAAGTGCAAAAGCAGCGATAGTCTTTGCCCTGGAGATGGACGATGTCTGCACACTGACTGCACCAAGCACACATGGAGGTTGGCAGCTGGGCTGTTTGAACAGCACAAGTGCTGTTGGTTGGTTATAGTTCTAATATTAATATTTTCAAATCCACTTTTTCAAGTGAGGCATCACAGTCAGATTTTGGAAAACATTCAACATTTGCAAGGTTTTTTCTTATAGTTGTTTATATTGAATGGCATCATTACAAGAAAATGTTTCTGAATTTTGTGTACTTTATAGTCTGATGCTCAGTAAACTTAAGCTTGAATTCTACTGAAAGATAAACTGTATTGCCAGAATTTTCAAGATCATGATAACTAATAATTTTATATCCCACATAATGCAAAATTATGGTAAAAATAGCCAGTTATGCAAAGACAATTGCAAACAGTAGATGCTTATTCACTTCCTAAATGTTGTGTAACTATTGCAGAAGTACATTGCTTAGAAGCTAATGATAGCATTAGGATACTAAAAAAATTAATCATGTCAGGTATATGTCAGATTTAAAGTGGGTGTAGGTAGCTGTTAAATTCACTGTGCCTGTACTCTGAGCTGGTAGGATACAAGTTAGCTCTGGAGTGCAAGTTATATTTCCACATCAGTACAGTGCAATGTCTAACCTCATAGTAGTGCCAGACTTCGTTACTAATTGTTAACAATATCTGCCAATTTACCTTTCCAAGATTAGACTCCATTATCAGAGAAAAGCAAGGAGTCTTCGAATATTACCATACATCTTCATACTTTGTATTCTGATTAATCTGTTACTAATGCCCTCCACAGTCCTTGCCACTACTACTCAATAAGAAAACCAAAAGTTACAATTTTCCAGTGATCAAGCAGCAGGCAGTTCCAATAGCTGCATTTTTTGTTTTTGGTTTTTTTTCCGTTAACAATTAATAGAAAGCAATGCTTCACCCTTTGGGCTTCTTTCCAAATAGGTGAAGAGGATAAAGAAGCCAAGTAAAGGGTCACAAGCTGGTAAGTATGATATCCTTTCCTAAAAACAGAAGGCGCAGTGGATACGTGGTCTCAATTACTTCCTTTCCATGTTTTCCAACATGGACCAGCCCAAAGGAGGGCTCTTGTGAAAGGAAAACAAAGCACTCTGTCCTTTTCTGCTGATTAGAAATCTCACTGATGCCTCACTGAGAGCACACAAAAATACCTTGTATTCTATCCAGCCACTCCTTCCTGTTTGCCTGCCTAGCAAGAAAAATAATGTAATTTGTTAACATACTTAAACTGCTGCCTAACCACAAAGTGAAGCCTTGACAAAGTAGTCCTCCTATCTGTGTAACTTGAATGTGAAGGTACCCACTGGGCGGATGAAGTTTGAGAGTTCTGATTTCTTTCAAAGGCATGGCAGATTCATGCAAATCAGTGAAATCTTCACCAAACCCACAAAACCTCAGTAATTTTCTATCACATCACATTACTTTAAACTATACAGAAGTGTTGCTCTTAATTACATCAAGATGTTTATTGAATAAACGTAGTCTATGTTTATTGAAGTATGCTTACTAAACACGGTCTATTTGATTTTACATCTCAAAAAGGACATTTCCTATGTGTTTTTTACTTATCCAGACTCTGTAACACAAACTGAATATAGCAGTAATTTCTTATATCCCTTACCAGAACTTTCATATTTGCTTTTCACACTGCAGTCAGTAGGCTGAAAATGCCTACTTGTACTAGAATATTTTGGACATTTTTGAGAAAGGAAAATCTTAATAATTCTGCTGCAGTTATATGGTGCTCAGAGATGTACACTTTATCAACAGTTCTAAATTTTGACAAAGGTTGAACACCATCTTGGTCCACAGGAGTCAGACAGAAAAAAAAACATCTAACGCAAAATATGAACAGCCACGTAGAAACAGGCTATGCTGTGAAGAAAAAACAAAAAGCACAGTACAATGATGTTACGTCTGTTCAGATCAGACACGGCAACTGTTCAGAACCTTTTGTTTCATTACTGAAGTGCTGTAATGCTTTACTCAACCACTTTTAAGGTATGTTCTCTGACAACATCACTTACCATCACATTTTTGAGTTGCCTCATTCTGTTTGTGACCAGCAGGACACTTGCACTCATACGAACCTACTGTATTAATGCAGTTTCCTCCTTGGCAGACTCCAGGGATAGCCTGACATTCATCAACATCTACAAAGACAAAAAGGAAGGATTACTTGACAAAAGACACCAAATTTCATCATGGGTCTTGCTAATAAACAAAGAGCTCTGGAATTATTCTCAAAAATAACAACAGCAAACCTCAATACATTGCTCCACTTCAGAACCAACATAAGATATGGCAATCACAGCAGTGACGGGACTCAGACCTTCATGTGGGTTATATTCAATTCCATATTAGCTCAAAACATATTACGTGTATTAAATAATTAAGCCTTTGTAAGTCATAGAACCACAGAAACATTGCAGGTGGAAGAGACCCTCAGGATCATGAAGTCCAACCATAACCTAACCCTAGCACTAAACCATGTCCCCAAGAACCTCGTCTAAACACCTTTTAAACACCTCCAGGGATGGTGACTCCAGCGCTTCCCTGGACAGCCTGTTCCAATGCTTGACAACCCTTTCTGGGAAGAATTTTTTCTTAATATGCAATTTGAACCTCCCCTGGTGCAACTTGAGGCCATTTCCTCTTGTCTTGTCACTTGCTACCTGGGAGAAGAGACCAACACCCTCCATGCTACAGCCTCCTGTCAGGTAGTTGTAGACAGCAATAAGGTCTCCCCTCAGCCTCCTTTTCTCCAGGCTGAACAGCCCCAGTTTCCTCAGCTGCTCCTCATCAGACTTGTGCTCCAGACCCCTCACCAGCTTCATCACCATCCTCTGCACTCTCTCTAGTACTTCAATACCCTTCTTACGATGAGACGCCCAAAACTGAGCACAGGATTCAATGCGGGGCCTCACCAGTGCAAAGTGCAGTGGCACGATCACTTCTCTAGTCCTGCTGGCCACGCTATACTTGGTGCAAGCCATAATGCTCTTGGCCTTTTTGGCCACCTGGGCACACGATGCTGTAAGTCAAGAAGTGTACTTAGGTAAAATCTGTACAACTTATTGTTGGTACCCCAGGCACTCAGATTGTACCTTACATATGGCCATTACAAAACGCAGATTCTTATTTTGAAAAGATTGCTACCTGTACATATGGACTACCCTCCTGTACAAATTAACTAGATACGATAATTTTTCCAGGATATTCTTTATGGGCAGAAGTAAAACTTCAAGTCAACAGAAAACAGGTGCTATTCAGCCAGTATAAGCTGTATGGCAAATGATCTGCGTAACTTTATTTACTGAGGTAATAAGTAGGACTAGAATTTCATTGATTTATTTAGGCTAGCTTGTCAATGTTAAATAAATGCTCTTAGCAAATGCAGTGCTGTTTTTGCTCTACATCTTACTTTCAGTAACATCCTGTTGTATTTCATTATGTGCTATTTCCAGTTCAAATTGTGTCAGGTTTTTTTGCTCCCCACTCTTGTTTGTTTATACAGAAAGCATCCTGCATTTCTGTAGGTTTTTATACAAATCCCATCACATGACTCAATGTGTAATTGCAAATGGGCAGTTAAAGAAAGACCAAGGATCATAGAGACCTCTATGAAATAACCAATGCTAAAGAACATTGAAATTCTTTGTACACAAGGAAAGGAAACACAGGCTCTAGACTAGTGCATGACATATGATGTGGGTATTTAGCTCATCAGTAGCTCATTTTAAAAGTTCATTTAATCTATAGCTATCAGAGAGTTCAGAATTAAGCAAACATACTACTTCCTTCATGACAAAATTTCACATGCATCCAAATGTTCATAGAGGATAAAAGGTTTGGAAGCTTTGTTCCAAAATTTGCAGAAGCTCTTCTGTAAGATTTCAGGTAAAATTTCTTGTCAAACAGTTTGGCCTTTCACAGAAGAGGCAAAAATCAACTGATTTTGTTATTTCTCCACACTGTGAAAGAGAAATAAAGTGTCCTTTGCAGGCTGTAGAAAAGGAAGCCACATAGCTTCCAAAGAGTTTCTCTATCCAGAGGCCAATTTCACCTTTTTTTTTTTTTTTTGTCTTGGATTACAATTAAGTATAGAATTCAATTATATGTAGAGTTAAAGCAATACCTATTAAAAAAACCACAGTAACAACAACAACAAAACAAACACAAAAACCCCATAATTTTATTTCACTTTCTCCATTATGGTTAAAATACCTGCTTAAGACTATTATATTTTTAAAGCATTTA
>VWYH01002915.1:54745-69810 GCA_013399365.1 Pampusana beccarii | reverse complement strand
ATTTTATTTTTTTAAAAAATTTATGACTTTTTTTTTTCCCCCCCCCCCCCCCCAGGTTTTCCATTAGTGCCAAATGAACAAAGAATTTTAGCTGTTATCCTATTTTCCATTTTCAATCAGTTCTCCTGTTAGCTTGCATGCATTATTAAATGGAGCAGCTGGTAAACTTCAAGATGCAGAAGAAAGTATCTCTTTCCTCTTCACATTGGTGTTCATTTTCTTTCTCTCTACTTTTTCCCTTCCACAACCAGCTCCATGCTACTATGAATGTAGAGAACAGCAAGATACAGATGAGGTAGGACAAACATACTAATAGTTAAATTCTACTTTTCAGGAGGATGTTCATTATCTCAAAGCCCTTACAAGACACTGAAATTCTACCTGAGTTTGTAGGTTATAGTATTTAGTTTTTGTTAATCCTGGTGTTTGTGCTATAGATAAAACCTACGATACATGCTTTGTCCATTCACCCACTTTTTCATTTAAGTGATATAATTGTTTTATTAAAAAAAGAAAAAAATATTTTTTTAACTACTGGACTTGGGTTTAAGTATATTTGCTGGAGAAGTTTACATTTAGTTCCTGAATCTGTGCTGATTTAGTCAGCACAGTCCCATGCCCAAATGCAATAGTTAGATTGTAAATGGATTAAGGTCTTTATTGGAGGCATAAATTTTCTGCAAGCATTTTTCTCATAAATAACTAGTACTTGGTGCAATCTACTTTACTTAGAAAGCAAAATTTTCATATCTGAAGTATTTTACGGAATTTGGACATGATTTAGCAACATCTAGACAGAAGATGGGATCCATCATTTATTCACACCCAGTCCACCCGGTAGCTCCCTTCCAAGGAAAACTATTATGGTGTTTGTCTTTTGACCCTTGGGCCTCAAAATGCCTTTATCACATGCAGTATGCCTGTGCCTTGTGTCATTTATTAATGCTTATTTAAATTAAGCCAACTATATCAGCAGATCAGCAGTTAAAAATAACCATTGTGTGTCTTTTGCAGTTTTATAAGTCAAAGATATCAAGTAATAGAAAATTAATGGCAGTAGCAGCAGGAAACTAATACTTTCTAGAAACAGAGAAGGTATCACTGAAGCCTTGAAGTGAACACAATGTAAAGGTCTAGTGATTCCATTAATTTCTTTCAATTTTAATCCTGTGGTTTTAAAAGGACAAATAAACATCAAGCCCTGCTGAAGTCTGAAAAGCTGACCTCAATTAGACAACGAAGTGTAGTACTTGTCCAGTGAAGATAAAACACAAATATTATCACTATGAAAGGTGAGATCCTGCAAATCTTTGAATCACATGCACTTGCTTTTCTGTGCTAATATCAGTCTTAATCTGTGAGTGCTTATATGCTAACTATCCTAAATCATATTTAAATGTAAAGAGAATAAGTATATTTAACTTCAGTGTTAGCTTAAAAACATATATACACACTATAAGTCTGATGCTTTGTCAGTATCACATTTTGAGGAAAACCTAAGCTTGTTTCAATATATCATAAGTGTTCTCAAACTGAGAATAGTCAGAAAGGATGAAAGTATTTTCTTAAAAGGGCATATTTTATAAATGGCATCCTAAATACAGTTTTAAGATATAAGAACATTTTTTCCTGAAAATACAACAAATTTGAAATTAAGCTTTTTTTTTTTTTTTTTTACATCTTTGACAGTCAGGTTAAGTCACATGGGAGTTTTAGCATTATTGATTATTGATTTATTCACACTTTTAAACCCCAACAACATCAACACACATTAACACAATAATTTTTTGCCATAAACACAACATTAGATGAATAACTCTTTAGATACAGTTCTGTATATAGAGTTTCAATATGCTACAAATTAGGTAGAATGTTCATAGGTTGGATAATATCTGGCAAGTGAAAAACAGTTCTCTTTTGCAAAGCTTTCTCTGCAAAATTCCTGTGGGATTTGCACAGCTAACTTTAAACATGTACCTTTGAAAACACAGCCAGATTCAGCTTCCCTGCCTGATGAGTGGGCTGTTTCTCAAAAAACTCTGAAGAACCAAAAAGCTCAGGAAAAATAAATCCTCTCAGGTTTTATAAACAAATTTTGGATAGCGCACTTTTTATTTACAATAGTAGCAATAACAATTACCCAAATACAAAGTTACTCTTGATTTCTACCTACAACATGCATGACGAGTTTCTTTGCAAGGGATTGGTCATGTGGGAACTAAAAAGTAAACTGGTGGTCAGTACAGTGGAAAATGTTGGTTCTTCCTCTGCATCCTAGGTAACAGAAATACTACAAACACACAACAGAAAAAATACTAAGCTTTTTTTTCTTTCTGTTTTAATATTTATTTTCATGACAGTAGAATGGGATCCTAGATGACACTGTTAATACGGTCAGTAAACCAGACAAATTAATCCCAAACACTAGATTATCTATAAATTATCATCTATCACTCTTGGTTGTGAATTTGAACCTTCACCTATCTTCTCTCTTTTGTCCAGTCCATGTCAGTGCCCCTAACATTAACTACAATAGATTCCTTCTCTAGAACAGATTTTTGGGGATATTATCTCCTGTCAGGGCTATATATACTTAGTGTCAGCAAAGGTAGCAGGAAGAAGAATCTTCTTATTTGTAGAAGCAATTCAGCCAGGACTATTTTTCTCTCCTTAGTGCAAAAAATTGACTATCTGAAGGGAAAGTGCGTAGCTGAGAAATGGACTCTTGAGGAATGCAGGGAGGAACTGAGAAAATGTCCACTACAGGATTTCTGCCATCATGCTATCCCTAAGGCCATGTAGCAATGGCAATAAAGTTATTCCAAGTGGAACATTTAAGTTCTTGCCTGAATTCTTGGGAAGAGGGCTGTTTAAACATCTACAATTCCTGTTTCAAGCAATAAATCAATAGAAATTGTTGCAGGTTAAAAAAAAAAAAAAATTGGGTTTGCTTCTTTAATTTTTAAAAAGCTTTTCACGGTAATAATGAAACAACACTACCATAATGCCCTATACAAGCACATTACTCCGAGATCGTAATCAATCCTTAAAAGGTGCTGAAGAGCCATTTAATATACACTAAGATTGCAACATGTACTTCCTGTGAAGAGTATGACCAACTTCATACTCGGTAGTTAAATCTTGTCACACCCTGACATCTAACGCATACTGAAATTATGACCCATTTTCCAATAGTAGGGCTTGCAAGTCCCACTAATTTTGACTTGTTCATATCAGCTCCTGGACTAGGCTATCTCCTGATAGAAGCATTCACTTGACAAAAATGTCAAGCATTCAAACTATGGACTGTGTGGGTCTGGTCTAATTGATATGTGACAAAGATAGTGTTACTGAATACCAAGTGGCTTTGTGTTCCTTTGATAAGAGTCTCTGTAAATCTGATGTCACCAGCAGAAAGAAAAGCATTAGCCTGATCTCTGTATTTGTTTCTCAAAGCCTCAGAGAAAATATTTAATACCAGCCTCATCTGACCTTTCTACTCCATGAAATGAAGCTTCTTCCTCTGACAAGAGTTATCACACTTGGACAACTGTTTCCAGAATTGCTAACGCTCTTCTCTTGTTAAATTTCTGTAACATCTTGTCCAGAGCTCTGTCTTGACGCCTTTATTTTCTTCCTTACAGTTTACCTCTGTGCAGTCATACCTGCTACCATTATTGCAGCTTCTATCTATGTACAACTCACAGATCTACCACCCTTTACTCCTTCTATTTGGATTAAACTCTCCATTCACTTTTCTCTGCTAGGTTGAGTTTGGCACAGAAATTTTACGAGTTTATTACATTTCATTGCAGTATCGCAGTGTAGTAGTACCTCAGTCCCAATTTGTCTGTTCCTTGGCTCCCTCCTGGAGTTTCTACTTTAACCAACTGCTAAAGGGTTTTTTTGAACCCCTGTGAACAACACTGCTGTATAGCTTTTTTTCTAAATTTTTCTACCTAGCTGTAGCAAAATACTACAGCCTGTTTCTACAGACAATGTACCCTAACATGGAGTTCAGAAGGTTAAACAGTGTCTCCACATTGTCAATTACTACATCCAGTCCCTCCCTATAGCAGCATGGTCTATAGCAGAGTAGACAACATGTTATCAACCTGCAAACACCACAGAACTTAGATCAGGAGGAACCACCAGTACTCAGGGCTTAAAACTGATTGTTTCGACTGTTGGAAGTAAAGGCAGTGACTCTGTGGAACAAGTAAATTCTTTGTCTCTCCTTTTCCACACAGAAAATCTAACTTTTCCTCATCTGTTTGTGCCTTACCATCATCTTGTAACATCACATGATAATTCCTGTTAACATAAATAAAATCAGATCTTCATATATAGTAATTATACACTAAAATCACAGCAAAAATGATGGCTGTTTAAACTTCCTTTGTTCATCTGCCACACAGAATAGACTACCACATTGTTTCTATGCTTCTCAGTGGAATTATGCAACGATGTTAACTGCATAAGTTAAAAATATTTGCCACACAGCATAAGCTGGCAGAAAAAAACCTCACAGTATTGTGGGCACAGGGTGCTACAGAGCTCTACTGATCGCTCACATAATTTAAATGAAGACCCAGAAGCTATGCCAGGATTGGTTTGGCAGAGAAGTTTTAAGAATCCATTATATCTGGCCAACATCTTTGTCATACAAAGGAGTTTGACTTGGAGATTGTAACCAGCATGCATGCCTTCAGTACGCTGTTTCTGTTTATGACATTATTACTAATAGAATGTCTAAAGTATGATAATCACTTCAAGATGAACAGTAAAACATCAGCTGTTATACACAGAGGCCTATTTCTGACATATAAAAAAATACGCCGTTAAATATTTCTCCTTAGTACAACATGGATGCTCTAGGCAGTGTAAGCACAGAAAAACAGGAAAGCAAATATTTGAAATGAAGAAAAATGAAGGGATTTATCATTGCTTAAAACTAACCTAGGTATTTTAAATAAAATAGATGCCTTTGCTAAGATAGTGCTGTGCGGAGTTCCACAGAAGTGAATCTGAGCTAATAGCTTCAGTTGTAGCTTCAGGTCAACCACACCACTGTGTAAATAAAAACTAAGGAAAAAAATCAAAAAAGGTGTTTCAACAAGTTTTAATTTCTAATAATAAAAAATCTTACAACATCTTGATTTTCTCTCAATTTTTCAACTCAAGTTCACAGAGCAGTCATATGAAGAGCTCTTACAGAAGAAACCTGAAGCAGAAATCCAGCCAACCAACTTTATTAAATTTGTGCCAATTTAGGCCACTGAACTATGATGCAGTGTAGGGGAAAGCAGCACCATGAATAATGCTGGAATACATGGGGGCTATGGAAAAGACTGAAAGAAGGAATATGGAAATAAAAGGGAAATAAAAGTGAGAAAAGGAGGACATTATCTAAACTTTTTCGAAGCAGTAGAAGAGTAACTTTCCTGAAATCTTGCATAACACCACGAGCACCATAACCTGCCTGCAGCACGATGCTTTCCACAGATTCACAGATTGTCAAGCAGGACAAGAGATGAGGAAGACCTCAGAACCAGGCTGTGGAGAGCAGGTTTAGACCTAGTTTATCACTAGAAGTAATGCATAAGAAACCCACTAGCAGTTTTAAGGGCCATGGTCCAAGCTGCCCCTGAAGCCGGCTGGTGTGGCAAGGATGCAGGCTGCCCATCTGTTGACCTATTCTATAAAGATGCCAAAGAGGCTCTAGATGCCATTTGACGTGCTGCTGCCCCACTGACAGAAAACTACTAGCACCCATACTATGTCTGGTGTTCTGGGTACAGCAGCTTAACCTTTCTGAGTGGGACACCAAGTGGGGGTCTATATATCATTGTCAATCTAGGCCCTAATAGATTCCCTGTAAGATATCTGATTGACACGGGAGCCCAGATTTCTTGTTTTCCCTCTGCCTCAATGGCAACCCTGGGTATCTCTACCTGTGCATGAGTTTACACTCAAGGAGCGGGCAGCCAGCCTGTCAATGTGCCCACTGCCTGGGTGATGTTGCACCTTCCTGATGAAGAGACATTGCCAAGTTAAAGCTGCTTTTCTTCCTGACCTAAAACAAAGACTACATCTCCACAAGCCTGACTGGGGAGGCTAGACAGACCTGGCAAAAATAAGCTTCTGCTGAGGCACACAGGGCAAGCAATTGGCAAGGCTTTTTTACCTGGACTGCCCTTGCTGAACCTGTCAGATCGGACAAGCAGTCTCTTTTAACCACCCCACTGAGTGGCTTAAACAAGGCCTCTTTGAGCATGCATAATAACATCTGGAGCATTCAGCTTTCTGACAGCAAGAGCTTAAAAATTCCCCACAAGTGGATCCAGGGGTAACCATTTGGCCTTTCCCCACTGAGACCATTTCCTTTTCTGTTCTGCAGGAATGTCATGGATCAATTCACAACTCAGAATGGCATAATTTGGTTCACTTGTATGGTAACACGGTCACTGTATTCTGCTGAGGCCCCATTGCCAGCATGGCAGGAATACAGGGTGGTGTTAATTGACTTACTGGAGGGAGTGGAGAGGTTTGCCCTTAGTGACAAGGTCAGTATGAGTTTGTATAGGTTTTCTGAATTTTTGGTGCAGTTGTTCAGCATGTAGCACCATAACACTTAAGACACAGGTAGTAAATGAATGACACTAGCCCCAGTGGGCTAGACCAGGCTCTCTTCTAGAGGGCCTTGGTGTAGGGTAGTTGCTGGTAGCACATTGCCAGTTGCTTGCATTTTGAGCAGCATTGCAGGCACCTGAACCATTGATATATGAAGTGGCTTGGCCTCTTTAACCTGACAGCTACCAGTGCAGCCCCACAGACAGATGCTTTCACTCAAGAATGGCTCGAAAGTAATGTAGTCTTGCAAATACTAATGGATTTTGTGTAAGATGTGAGCATTAATGATAGCCCATTTTCTGCCTGCATTTCCACTCCGATGACAGCTAAGAACTCACCTGTATACCTTTATGCATTAACATATCAGAATCCACAGAATTTGGGTTGGAAGAGACCTCACAAGGTCATTCAGTACAGCCCCTCTACTGGCCAGCAGTGCCAGTACATCTTTCATGTTGGTCAACACACAATTGCAAGCCACCAACAATATGACACCATCATACAAATCAGACGGGTCTGAGCAAGAGGGCATCTAGCACAAGGTGAAGTGTGTGCACTCATCAACGCAATAACAGACTGTTGCACCTTGGACTCCAAATCTTATTCCTCCAAGGGGCAGACAGCGGCGTAGCGTCTGACTACAGCAACTACTTGGCTTCCACTGCGTCTTGGGAAGTTCTAAAACAACACATCCTGCAACCTGACCATGTGTGCCAGCCTATACCAGAAAAGTAGTCCATTCTCCTTCAGGCGTTCTAGTGTCCTCTGTTATTGCAGTCTTTTGCATTTGCATTTTTTTCTAAAATTTAGCCAAACAGCTACAGCAGAAGTGATACCTATCTTTCAGGATACGTGGATTGCAGCAATGACAAAAAGGAGAAGTAGAAAGTTCTTTAATATCATGGAAAGACATATTGGATAAGGCAAGAAGGCTTTCCCATTTCTCTAACTTTTTATCAACCTAAACATATAACACTGCAGTCCTTCCTTATTTATGCATTCTTCTAGCCCTGCACAAATAATCCAAACAAAGCATCCAGAAGGTTCACTATGTACTTTATCTAAATGATGGGATTAAAAAAAAAAAACAACAAAGTCTTTATTGTAACTCCCAATCACTTCAGAAAGAAAACAACTCAGCAGCAAGAAATAAAGAATTTAAAGAATTTTTCAGTAGTATGAATGAAGTATATATTAGTTAAGGGCTACAGCAATGTAAAACAGTTGCTTGACTGGTGGTCCACTGCAGCATCTGATGACTGTGCCCAACAGACATTTCGCCTTTTCATGCTCTCTATTTATGGGTCCTTGAGTGACATTCGTGTTTTTCCAGGCACTTGAGCATTGCTCTACATGTACACTAGCTAAAATCTGGAAGCAGCAAATTATACCTGAATTTTATCACAAGTAAGACACAGAACACACACAAGTAAAATGGCGATTTTGTCTTAAGTCAAAGCAAGGTTTTCAAGATGTATATCAGCAACACAACAGTCATGAACAATTTAAACCAGAAGGCTTACCTTGACAAGCTCCAGTGCGAATATTAGGGATGAAGCCACGACGGCATGGCTGAGGCTGAGCAGGGCACATTTCACACGGGTGACCCCATGCACGCCCAATGGTTGCACAACAGAGGGTTTTTGTGCAAACAATTCCAGTTAGCTGTCCCTGACACATCTGGTTGTTAACTTGTGTGAAACAGGGGCCTGTCCTGTAATCTGGAAAAAAAAAGAAAGATCACTGTATTTTACAAGACAGTGTACTACTTACTATAAAACGAACAAATTTTCAATCCAATAAATACCTATATGAAGAAAATTCCAAGAGGACCTTGAAATTTAAGTTATGTTACTTCTTAGAGAAGCAGCATGACACCTTCCAGAAGCAGCATGACACCTTCCAGAAGCAGGTAATGATTTTCACAAGGTTATCTTATCTTTCAATTTCTTTCTTTCTGATAGATGCAAGTAATGAAAGGCAGCTGGACCTCAAACTGATCTGTGCATTGACAATGTATCCAGTAAAATCCATAATAAGTGAAAGAATTTTACAAACAAAGAAGCAAAGAATCAAAAGATCAGATCGGATTAAGCAAACAAGGACTGGGAATTGGTTTCCTTGTTCCTAAGCTGGTGATTCATGGGAGGGAAATACAGACCACAGCAGCCACACATTTGTTCACTCCACATTGAACAACGTCCATGCCAGCAGCCGTCACAGAATCAACATTCCTGCTGGAACGCTTAGTGCAAAATAGTGCTACCTACTGAAGGCTAATTGGATTTTCAGAGGAATAACATGAGATAACACAACCTATTCAAGCTATATTGAGTACATGTAATACAGCACACAAAGTATTTGAAAATATACTCCTAGTCAAATTCCTGTAATTAGTTAACTCATTAAGGTTCAATCTGTAAAAAGAGAGATTTTTTTTGCCCTTATGAGGCAACATAAACTGGGGACGAGAATTAACTGAAATTCTGTAGGAACAAATGAGAAACAGATGGTTGCTCTAAGCCAGACTTCATATCCTTATGGAAACTTTAAGAGGAGGAAAAAAAAAAGAAAGAAAATGCAAAGCTTCCACTCAGACCCAGTCACATGAAAGAAGGCAGAACAGTGAGGTTACAGCTGTTCTCTGCTATCCTGTCCTATTCTTCTTTTTTTCCTACTGAAAACATACTCTAAAACTGCTATGTGGGTCACACACTGTCTTCTGCACACTTTCATTAGTCTCACAACCAAGCTTACAAATGGGACAATTGATGCCATCTAGAATTTGATACTTTCACCCTGAAGAAAAAAAATAAGAGCTTTGACACACTTGGAAAGGGAGAAAATTATACCTCATATTGAGCTTTCTTTGCACTAAGGCACACGGCTCTTAAAAACTGGCTCAAATGGAAACGAGTGTTCTGCTCTGTATCTTTGATACAGTTCATTCAGGTATGACTCTGGGAAGACATTTGCACGTTATTTATACACACTGGTAGTTAATTTCAGTTGGGCTGTTCACTTTAAATAAAGTTAAGCAAGCATGTAAGTATCCACAACAAAAATGCCTAACAATAAAAGGATATTAAAAGATCTTAAACACTTGGTAAGGACTGTGAATTTTGATATTTCTTGATTTTCATTAGAAAATAATCTTCAGATTCCCTTGTGTCTATCAGTCCACAAAGATAGTACTTTTATTACATACATTATAAAAATAAAATCCTGTCCATTCAAAAACGGTTTCAGTGATCTTTCATCCAACATACTAGAAGACAAGCAGCTTTACAACGGTCTCAATTCAATTCTGTCCAAGGCCCTTACCAAATCAGAGAGAGCTTATTTTTTAACATAAAATACAGATCATGATGACATGATAGCAGAAGAAAGCGATCTCATCAAGCTACAGCTTCATAGGAGAAAGACAAATATTTGAAATACAAACTCCAACCATCAAAGACTCACTGTAACTCACTGTAATCTTGTCTGGATTTCATGTAAGGGGCAAGTGTAAGGAAAATACTCCATCACAGATTATAACTGTATACCTCTTTCACGTTTTTCTCTGGTGTCAATTCTAGTAATGAAAAGTTCTGCTTGGGGGGTGTGTTTGAAAGAAGGATTAGAGAGTGTAACTAGTCTACAGAAAGTGTTTGTGCAAAAGAATATGAATTAGTTAGATATTATACAACAAGGAGTGACACCAATACACCCATTGCGTATTATATCCTGTTAAATAAGAAACATATGCTCTGGAAACCGATACATATGTGCCTACCCATTCAGTTTCTACAATCAAGCAACTTCCATCATTGTAAGTCTGCAAGAGGGTATAAAAATATCTGACTACTCTAAGTTAGACAGTAGAAGAACAAACAAAACTGTTACTCAACATTCAGGTAGATTTAGCAAATAATAAAAAAAAAAAAAATTCAACCCAAAATGCTGACATCCTGAATGATACTTCAGGATAATGACATTTAAGCAACAGATCCTGAGCTCCTAACAGAATGTGTGGTTGGTATAACCTTATGCTACAGAAGCAGACAACCAGCAGCAGACCACTTCCAGATAGCAACAGAGGAGTAACCTGATATCTGTACCCGGGAAGAGTGGCTCTGTGCACAGCTACGGCAACTGCATTTCAAATGGGATGTTGGAAAACTGCAACAATTATGGAAAGAGTCAGAAGAATAACTTAAGATGTCAAAACCATGTTTTGTAGTAATATTAGTATTTTAAAATAATACTGTAATTAAAACTATTATCTGTAACAAATATATCAACTTTAAAAAAATCTTTATCCATGCAGTTTATCCAAATGAAGTCCAAAGGTAAAGAGTAAGTACTGGCTGGTCTTCTACCCTAAGAGGAAAACATAAGATTTTACAATGTGAAGGCAAGCATATTTGGGCTAATAGTAAAATACAGCTGTTTACATAAAGGTCTCCAGTCACACAGTATATTTTTACTTACGGGAAATAAAGGTGCTAAAACTAGATGCCATTCTGAAGTAATTTTATAGTTTCAAATGAAGCTGTGGGTTTGACNAATTTTTTTTTTGTTTGTGGTTTGTTTTTTTTTTTTGGTTAGAATGGGTAGACGCTTTGGTGAAAGGAAGTGATTTTCAGCACATACACGTTATGATTTTTTTTAACCTCACAAAATTACATTCAGTATGCACCATGACTTGAAGAATAACAACCTTTATCAGCAATCAAAATTGTTAATATAATTAAAATTAATAAGAAGTACATTTTTCTTGGCATCAACATAAAAACAAACAAACAAACCCCACCACACTGGAAATAGCATACTGGACTTCTAAATTCACTATACTACAGCATTTCTATTATTTCATAGAAGTGTTACAAGTATCGCAGTTCTTGGGATATTTTTCATTACCTCTTTTTTTAAAAATTATTAATTTAAAAATTATAAATCTATTCTAATTTTACCAGTAATCTTAAAAAAAGCTATTTGATAGACAGCCTGCCACATGAATTAGAAACAAAAGAATTCTGATATTGGGTATGGTCCAATATCCATCTGTTTTGTTTTTCTTCCTGTACCTCTGTCCAAAACCAGATGATTCAGATGAAGGTGTAAAAAACCTGCTGTAAGTAGACATTGGATAATCTGTCTGGCACGTTAGGTTTCCTCCTGGTATCTAACACTCACTAGCTTAAAACCTGAAACACAACGCTTAACATCCCAACTACCATTGTCATTCAGAACACAACATTAAAATATTTTGGTACACATGTAAGGATTCAATTTCTATCTGAATTTCGCCAGTCTTAGCTGCCACAATTTCATACTATGTTAATTAACTGCTCCTGCCTGTGAAAATTTTACCTTTTCTCAGGTAACTAGAAAAAGTGAGACATAAAGCAAGCTAAAAAGGCATCTGGGCATGTTGGGATGGCCATCGGAAGTTATCTGGAAGAATATGAAAACCTGAACAGTACTATCCATGGTGCAGCAGCAGTATCCCAGACCTGCCTAAAGTCTGTGTAAAAGCTCCAGAAGGGTAAAAGGACATAGACTGCAATCCTGAAGCAGCATATTGTCACAGATCCTGTATTTCATGTCTGTGAGTGCTAGAGCAATTAGCAGGAACTGTGAAGTCTCTTTATCATTTTTATTTAAACGAAAATCCATAGAACATAACTAAATAAGGAAGCAAGGTGTCTGGAAGTAAATATTTTTAACTAGACACTATTCAGAATGACGATACTTCTGTTACTAAAAATAAAATACTGAGATATGCCCTCCCACCCCTGTCAATTAAAGAACAAAATCTAACTCTTGATAAATGGCTTTCACCTCCTTCCAAAGCAAATTACTTTTCATAAAGACTTTTTAGAGAACCTCTCTCCCATAAGTATGATTTAGCAAATATTAATGAAGGGATGAGAAAATAAGTCATTTCAACTTCTACCACCTCACATGCAGGCTCAAGTACAGTAAACAGGNAAAAAAAAAAAAAATTCAACCCAAAATGCTGACATCCTGAATGATACTTCAGGATAATGACATTTAAGCAACAGATCCTGAGCTCCTAACAGAATGTGTGGTTGGTATAACCTTATGCTACAGAAGCAGACAACCAGCAGCAGACCACTTCCAGATAGCAACAGAGGAGTAACCTGATATCTGTACCCGGGAAGAGTGGCTCTGTGCACAGCTACGGCAACTGCATTTCAAATGGGATGTTGGAAAACTGCAACAATTATGGAAAGAGTCAGAAGAATAACTTAAGATGTCAAAACCATGTTTTGTAGTAATATTAGTATTTTAAAATAATACTGTAATTAAAACTATTATCTGTAACAAATATATCAACTTTAAAAAAATCTTTATCCATGCAGTTTATCCAAATGAAGTCCAAAGGTAAAGAGTAAGTACTGGCTGGTCTTCTACCCTAAGAGGAAAACATAAGATTTTACAATGTGAAGGCAAGCATATTTGGGCTAATAGTAAAATACAGCTGTTTACATAAAGGTCTCCAGTCACACAGTATATTTTTACTTACGGGAAATAAAGGTGCTAAAACTAGATGCCATTCTGAAGTAATTTTATAGTTTCAAATGAAGCTGTGGGTTTGACTCAGACATTACTATGTGAGATTCTATGGTCTGTTTTATACAGTTACTCAGACTACATTATTATAATGGTTCATCTGACCCTAAAAACCCTGAGTTTATGAAACAATAATCTCTTCCAAATTGGTTTTCTTGTCTTATTGTTAGGTGTTTCTTCATTTGCTCCTTTCCCAGCAATGCTGCCGGAATAATTTTGCCAGAACCAACATATGTTATAATTTTTTTTTTGTTTGTGGTTTGTTTTTTTTTTTTGGTTAGAATGGGTAGACGCTTTGGTGAAAGGAAGTGATTTTCAGCACATACACGTTATGATTTTTTTTAACCTCACAAAATTACATTCAGTATGCACCATGACTTGAAGAATAACAACCTTTATCAGCAATCAAAATTGTTAATATAATTAAAATTAATAAGAAGTACATTTTTCTTGGCATCAACATAAAAACAAACAAACAAACCCCACCACACTGGAAATAGCATACTGGACTTCTAAATTCACTATACTACAGCATTTCTATTATTTCATAGAAGTGTTACAAGTATCGCAGTTCTTGGGATATTTTTCATTACCTCTTTTTTTAAAAATTATTAATTTAAAAATTATAAATCTATTCTAATTTTACCAGTAATCTTAAAAAAAGCTATTTGATAGACAGCCTGCCACATGAATTAGAAACAAAAGAATTCTGATATTGGGTATGGTCCAATATCCATCTGTTTTGTTTTTCTTCCTGTACCTCTGTCCAAAACCAGATGATTCAGATGAAGGTGTAAAAAACCTGCTGTAAGTAGACATTGGATAATCTGTCTGGCACGTTAGGTTTCCTCCTGGTATCTAACACTCACTAGCTTAAAACCTGAAACACAACGCTTAACATCCCAACTACCATTGTCATTCAGAACACAACATTAAAATATTTTGGTACACATGTAAGGATTCAATTTCTATCTGAATTTCGCCAGTCTTAGCTGCCACAATTTCATACTATGTTAATTAACTGCTCCTGCCTGTGAAAATTTTACCTTTTCTCAGGTAACTAGAAAAAGTGAGACATAAAGCAAGCTAAAAAGGCATCTGGGCATGTTGGGATGGCCATCGGAAGTTATCTGGAAGAATATGAAAACCTGAACAGTACTATCCATGGTGCAGCAGCAGTATCCCAGACCTGCCTAAAGTCTGTGTAAAAGCTCCAGAAGGGTAAAAGGACATAGACTGCAATCCTGAAGCAGCATATTGTCACAGATCCTGTATTTCATGTCTGTGAGTGCTAGAGCAATTAGCAGGAACTGTGAAGTCTCTTTATCATTTTTATTTAAACGAAAATCCATAGAACATAACTAAATAAGGAAGCAAGGTGTCTGGAAGTAAATATTTTTAACTAGACACTATTCAGAATGACGATACTTCTGTTACTAAAAATAAAATACTGAGATATGCCCTCCCACCCCTGTCAATTAAAGAACAAAATCTAACTCTTGATAAATGGCTTTCACCTCCTTCCAAAGCAAATTACTTTTCATAAAGACTTTTTAGAGAACCTCTCTCCCATAAGTATGATTTAGCAAATATTAATGAAGGGATGAGAAAATAAGTCATTTCAACTTCTACCACCTCACATGCAGGCTCAAGTACAGTAAACAGGCTATTACTATTATTATTATTATTATTAATTATACCCCAAAAATCCATCTCATACCTAAGCACTATTAGCTAGACAACCTAATACATGGGACCTGAATGCTGGAAAGTAGTATCTGCTGTTACCAGGAACTCTATTCCTTTCCAAAAAAAAAATTAGCATAGTGAGTGAAAGTCCAAAAGAC
>VWYH01002915.1:12210-54666 GCA_013399365.1 Pampusana beccarii | reverse complement strand
TGCCCCTTGTCCTACTATTGGTTGTCACCGAGAAGAGCCTGGCTCCGTCCTCGTGACACTCACCATTTACATATTTATAAACACTAATAAGATCACCCCTCAGTCTCCTCTTCTCCAAGGTAAAGAGACCCATCTCCCTCAGCCTTTCTTCATAAGGGAGATGCTCCACTCCCTTAATCATCTTTGTGGCTCTGCGCTGGACTCTCTCGAGCAGAAGATGGTCCAACAGGAAGCATGCTGGAGAAGCAACTGTCTTTATTACACCTTTGATAGGATGTTGTGGCAAATTTCCCCATAATTACCACTAACATTAAGAGGTCTCCAGAAACCTGAAACTGATTTTAGCTGCTTGCTGCAGCACCTGCTCCTTGATTACTGATGAGATTCTAGAAAGAAACTGTATTTGAATTTTCCCCCTTGCAATGTGAAATCTAAATGTTTTGATAATTAAAAGCGTAACTGAGCTCCATCTTCTTGCAATGGGGAAACCCAGAATGTGCGACTCCTACCATAATATCAGCAGGATTGGAAAAGTAAGGTATACACCATTCTCCCATTGATTCTGCATAAATGACAGCATTGCCCAGTCCTTGCATTTCCAAAAAATGGGAGAACAGGGCTTTCCTTGATTAACTTTTCATTAGGGTATGAAAGGGTTGGTAATACGCATAGTTGTACTTGAGTTCAGACCACAAATGCAAAATGAATGCATATGCAAATATTATTCTTCTTGTTCAACTTCAACATCTGCAGATCATAAGTCACAGTATGCAAAAAAGATATTTAAACATCACAAAGGTACATATGTTTGTTTTATTAAAGATTATCTAAAATTGTTTTTCCTTCAATAATTTTAATCATCCTAGTATGGAAAATTGTTCTTTTTGCAGCAATGCTTAGCTGCCAGCACTGAGAGTTCACTATAAGGGAGGTTTCAAAGATAACAAGAAGTTAGATGAATTGTACTGATTCAGGCTTGATATAAATAAAAAAGCATTTTTT
Organism: Pampusana beccarii; assembly: GCA_013399365.1. NCBI lineage: Eukaryota > Metazoa > Chordata > Aves > Columbiformes > Columbidae > Pampusana > Pampusana beccarii. Next base: position 53,664 of record VWYH01002915.1, on the reverse strand, counting down.
TCAAAGGTGACATCCAACAAGTTACGGAAAAAAAAGATTGTTGGCTGAAAATGAGAGCTAGTCTATTGGAAAATGAAAGACACTTGGCAAAGCTATTAATTTCTCTTGGAAAAAAGTAGTCTATGGGCAGTACAGCTATTTAGACTAAAATGATCACATAAACCAAAGCCTGAATAGTAAAGTCTGCACCTNACATGCAGGCTCAAGTACAGTAAACAGGCTATTACTATTATTATTATTATTATTAATTATACCCCAAAAATCCATCTCATACCTAAGCACTATTAGCTAGACAACCTAATACATGGGACCTGAATGCTGGAAAGTAGTATCTGCTGTTACCAGGAACTCTATTCCTTTCCAAAAAAAAAATTAGCATAGTGAGTGAAAGTCCAAAAGACTGGACTTCATGTTAGGAAACATTCAGAGTGAAGAGATTAAGTCTATACTGGCAAAGATCTGAAGCTAAATTCATCTTGNTCCTTCCCCTGATTTTTTTTTTTTGAAAGAGACTCATATGCCAAGTCCTTAATTAAATATTTGAAAGTAATAAGTGTATGATTAAGGAACAAAAAAAGTCTCATACATTTTATATTGTGGATAAATCGAAGTTGAGACATATCCCCAGAAGGTTCTTTAGCCCTCTGAAGCAATGATTTTTATAAAATTTATTTTGATATATAATACTGGAGAACAGTGTAGATGAAAATCTTTTGAACATTTATGTTAAATATATCATAAACATTTGAACATTTTTATTCAGCTGGCAGCTTTCGTTTTCAAGTTGAATTTTTACTACTGTTCTACTGGTCCCACATGACCATTTCTGACCACCTCCTGCAGCGCCATACTTTCCATCACACAAAATCCTACAACTGATTAGGCAACTTAATATACACATAGCAATTAAAAGGAAGTGAAGGGCAGCTCTAAATGAAAAAAAAAAGAAAAAAAAAAAGGCATGTTTAATGTAGCAGTCTATGTGGGCTTTGTAGCTTTTAGCAAAATTCCAGTTTCCACCAGTACTGCTGTCACATCCATTCTAAGCACATTCTCATTTTTCTCTTGCTGAAACAGTGAAAGCAGCTCTTTTCCAAAACCAACATTCCAAGTTTTGCATATCCATTTTAATAATTGATGTTACGTCAGTTTTAAGCAGATAAAGTATTAATATAGCATTATCTGCAGATTTTAAAACTCTGTCATTATTATCATTATTAAAAATAATTCATTCTTACACACCTAAGCACATGGGAAAGTATGGCAAAGTACCCGATAATCAACAGATACCTGAAATAAAATGCAATTTTCTGTAATCAATCTGAACATTGAAGACAATGCTTCCAATATTTTAAAATACAAAATATCTTATAAGTGTACACACACAAAAAGTAGAGAAAGTTAGAAACACGGATATTTGCTGCTTTTGTCATTTATGGAATTTCGTTGCTTTTGGAAGCAAATTATTTCTTACAGTCTTGTTGGAAGAAATTGTTGCCATGTGCAACTGCGGTATCATACTGCTACAAAATTTCAAGGGTAGAATAAAAGCTGGGAAATAAATACAGCTGAACCTTGGTTCCAGCAAAGTCTCCAATTTTGATTCATTTAGAGGTTCTTGTAAATCTATGTATTTCCTTGTACTTCTACAAGCACTACTACTATATGAAGTTTACATCCGAGTTTGAATATTGGACTCCAACAAAATACCTCTATGAGCAAATACTTGAAACACAACAAAATATTAATTGGCAGTTACTATAGGAAGTTACGGGCTGAATTACCCCTCTGCAAGAGTACACAGAGATAAGAAACTACAAAAATAATTTTTTGCAAGATTCAGCAGTTCATATCTACTACCCTAACATTAGCTTACTACATCTTTACTTTGTTGAGATGTCTACTAAATCCAAAGCAGTCACGTAACTCCGTATCGTGCTGACTACTACTCTCTCCTTTGAGTTAGAGGAATTCCCAGCATCCTGGCATTCTGGTCCACAACTGGGCTCCTTCGGAACTACAACACAACAAATAACACCCACCCCCAAAGTCTCAGACATCAAAACTTTAAAGGAAGTGAAGCCAGCGATTTTCCTCTCTACTATACAGTCAAGGGTAAGACATAAGTCCACCAAATACCAGAAGACCAGAGTAAAGCCAAGGCCAGTTAAATCTTCACTGGGAGAGCACACTGCACCACCAGCAAAGCTTTGTAGGTGGAACAGGAGTGTGCAGAAATACTTTCTGCTACAGCCTGACAGCTCAATGTTTGATTTTCAATGACAAAAAGGATTCTCATTACCTGTGTTGAAACTCCATACTCTGCACAGAAGCCTGTATTCCAATTTCATTGACAAGACAACATTTGCCCATATGATGAAAAGAAAAGTATATTAGTCATTAAAATCTGGCCTCTGGAAAAACAGACAAATGCACATTATACTCTTCAATTCCTTCATATCCCAACAATTAATAACTCAATATCTTGCTATATGCCTGCAAAGAAAACATGCTACTTTTCTGGACCACAAAATGAAAACTTCAATTATATCTTCCAAAGGTTTCTGATTCCCTGTCCCGGGAAATCAGTGCTATTCAGTTCAGCCTCAAAGGAACAGAATCTCTTGTCAGCAAAGAGGAAATTTAAAGATTCAGGTCTACAGATATCGAAAACTTTTAAGAGTATCAGTCTAGAGAGTACAGTGTAGACTCCCTCATCCTACTCTCACGCCTCCACTTCGGAGTTAAGTGTCATTATTCATGCCAGTAACCAATCCCACTAATCAAAGTAAGGCATATTATACTGGTTAAGACTACCCACATGGAGAAGGGTTTGCAGAACAGGTCCACAGCAAGCACTTAACTATTTTCAGAAACTCTGATCTCACCATGGTATAGAGACATATTTCAGGTAGCTGAGTGTGAAAGAGCAGTCAGGACAATTTAAAAGTGCGAATGTACAATTTTCAATAGCTGCAAAACTTAAGAACAGCTAAATGTAACTTAAACTTTCATGGTGGGTGGAAAAGTGGTCTAATTTTTTTTTTTTTCAGCCATCTGGCAATCTGCATATTACTTGGTGAGGTCAAAAGTAAGAAGGCAGACATAAAAGGAGATGACATTTATATGTTAGCCCCAGTTGGCCACAGCCCAGAACCAAAACAAATTCGGGAGCCAGAGGGCACGATGGAGCCTCTGTGGAAGGTAGGTAACAGTGAACGACAGCACCCATGAAGTCTCTCTCATTAACTGTATTCTTCTTAGTACACATTCTAGGAAGGCCTTCAAAATGCATGCATACTCTCAGACAGAAGGGAGGGGGCAAATATCTCAAAACCAAATTTTCTGCCTAATTTAAGAAGAACATGCAAAAAGACTCAGCAGATCAGAAACCCTATTAAGACCACAGACATGCAGCTGACTGTAGTGTTGTTTATTGTTAAGGACAAAAAGAAAACAACAACAAAAACCAAAAAGCCCCAAACCCAAAACACACAAAAAACCCAAAACAAACAAAACCCACCCGTTTCACACATTGCTCTTAAAAAAAAAAAAAAAAAAAATCACATTTAGCTTGTAAGAAACATTAACCCCAATGATTGTCCAGACTATCCTGATATTTCATTTCAGTTGATAATAAACTAAAAAGCAAGCCAGTTACCACATACAAGAGCTCTCTGTGGAGAGGTAGAAGCAGTTTCCTCTTCTTCAGACCTCTGGTTTTTGTTAAGCAAAACAAACAAGTTTTAGAGATTTACCTCTTTGGCTTATCCACTATTTTCAGTGGGACACTCTAAAGCTGGGTGTCTTTCAACAGTCAAAATATGGGACAGAAATTAATTTAGAGGATTCACCTCTTTCCTCAATAAAGAAACAACTTACTACTGTCTTATATGCTAAAACATTACTGTGAGGTACAGTAAACCAGCTTACTTTTGGTACTCTGGTATTTTGCAAACCTGGACAAAATGTGTTCTTGATTGGCTTCAGCAAACTCTATCTCTGATAATACCTGGTTTACTCTTTTCCATATAATTTTATTAGAGTAAATATAGCTTTTAAGATATTGCATAACTAATGCTGAAGACAGATATCGTTGAAAATTTAAAGCAGACCAAATTTAACAAAATTTAAAGCTTCATATTGAATTCATTTTAAATTGAACAATAGCTTAAAATTAAACATTTTATTTCATACATATTGCCATACCATAATTTGGTATTAAAATCATTATAATTCTAAAGTCCAATATGCTTCTCACCAGTTACATGAAGCTTAGATTTTGATGGTTTGTAGCTAAGTAACAGAAACACCTTCTAGCCTTTCTTTCAGTTTCCCTTTTTAGTTCCTATAGACCTGCTCAGTGCTACAGAGTTTAGGTAGCAAAAGCAGAAGATCTACATTTAAATGCAAACAGCAGTGCTAAATCCAATTTCAGTTCTTAATTAAAAGTCCCGGTAGCTTCTCTGGGATTTCTGCTAGACTTAGAAGTGCAGGACTGAAACCAAAAAGTCTATTTTTCTTGGCTTCAGCTGCTTCCTGGATCCTACAGAGACAGAAGACTCGGATCTCTCCATCAGCAGAAGAGAGAGCAATGACTGCAGCATGCTATCACCCTTATGAAGGGCAGTCCATGCGGAGGAAGGCTGTACACAAGGAAAGACAATTAAGTCATGGCAGAGGAGGAAAGACATACACACCACACATTTAACTCTCACCAGAAGTAAGTGGGAAAGATACTTAAAAGTCAACACTTCCGAAGACTCGATCTGCCAGCTGCTCAGAGTCCCTGCATTTCATAAAATCTGATCTCAAACACAAACTTTCTCAGGGAGCTGGCAGCAGAATAGCCATGGTGAAAACTATCAGGGCATAGGAAAAACACAGGAGAATAAAATAGACAAAGAAAATTATCTCCAAATATCTGGCAACTGTCCAACCCCAACTACAGAGCCACACAGAGCTTTGTGTCCTCCACATCCATTCTCCTGGCTCAACATTTAAACAGTTCTTTTAAACTCCTTTTTATCAATCAAAACAAATATAAGGTTTACAGTGAAGTATTCTGATCTTTAAGGGAAAAGTAAACAAACAAACAAAAAGTCTTCTCATTTCTTATTTTTCAAACACAAGTTTCAAAGAGAAGAAATGTTAAGGTGTTATTAAACAATATATCTATATGTTTTCTCTTTTACCTCTTGCTCAAACATTGAGCACCAGTACAATATTACAAAAGAAGACACAAGGTGATATTCAAAGGCCTCTTTTCACTCTCAGCTCTAACTTGCTACCTCTGTGTACGCAGAACATGTATGCATGTACATATAGACACATATAAGATAAAACAACAATTCAACAATTGTGTTGTACAGTGAGCCTCTTCATGGGCTTTACAGGAATAAGTTAGATCATTCAATGTGATGACAGTTACATGAAATATGTAATTATTTATATAACAGTATGCAAAAATATAAAAAATCTAGATATAAATTCATATTACTTATAGTCAAATATATCAAATACCCTTTTTATATATATGGGTGTATAAGCATATATAGTTACATACGCACAACATCATCAACAGTGCAGCAGCTTAGCATATCTTCAATATGATTGTTTGCAGACTCCTGTATAAGAATTTGGGAATAATTATATAGCTAGTAAAACTTCCACAACTGGAAACCTCCAGAGCAATGATGTAACTAACCTTACCAATACACCCCATGAGCTTGAATAGTTTAAAAATAACAATTCTCCTTAGGACTATTTATGATGTGTAAAAATGTTTTTTAGTTTATGCTTCCTGTTTCTTCTCCAAGGGATAATTTTTTAAATACTAGACTGACAAGGAACAGTGCGTATTACTGGAAACTTGCTGCCAATACTGGGACGGGAAGAGAACAGAGAGAGAAAGAGAGAGAGAGAGAAAGAGAGAGAGAGAAAGAGAGAGAGAGAAAGAGGGAGAGAGAAAGAGGGAGAGAGAAAGAGAGAGAGAGAAAGAGAGAGAGAGAAAGAGAGAGAGAGAAAGAGAGAGAGAGAAAGAGAGAGAGAGAAAGAGAGAGAGAGAAAGAGAGAGAGAGAGAGAAAGAGAAATCTCCGAAGCCTGCTCAAAGAATGAAGTAATTTGAAATTTTAATTGCCTGTGTACTAATAAAAAAGGCCTATGTTTGCTTTTTTTCTTTTGATTAATTTCCTTGTCTGTGACCTCTTCTGCTACAAAGCAATGTCAGCTCAAGGATTCATTAATGTAGCATGGATTCAAAATTTTCTGCCACTGTTTTAAATATTAAAACCAACTATGACTATAAAAGTATCAGTTAAGCCCCAACTTGAGCTAAAAACATTGAGGAGCAAACACTAATCCTTCACACTAATTTTTGTAAGATTACCATCTCTCCTTGTTTCCAGCTTTTAAAAGTGAATTAGCACTCTTGATGAGGATAGGTTGATTGACGGTTTTGACCAGAAAAGTATCTTGTAAGAATTGGTACTATTATGCCTTTTTCAGTTTAGATACATCATTTTACCTAAAATGTATGCAGAAGGGTAAGCTCTTTTTCAGATAAAGCTGAAACAGTTGAGGAAAAATGGAAAAGTAATTTGGAACTGTGTCCCTTTATCACATCTGAAAAGACCCAGGGTCTGTCTGGTTTGTTTAACTAAGTAAACCAGTCTAGTGAGGGGTATCTTTCCCTCCATCCCTTCCTTCAGAAAGCATCTCCATAAGTGTGCTTAATTGGTGTCTGCATGTCACTGTATTTTCAGATGTTACTAGCAAGCAGCGCAAAAGCAAAAGCATAACCCATCCATTCACAGGCTTCTCCTTTCCTCCTCGGGAGGCCTTAGTTAACCTGACTGAAGTGAAAATAAATCTTTCCACTAGATTTCAATAAAGCTGGATTGACTAGAAGTTTCTGGCTTAGGCTGCTTCTACTTCTTTTACAGGCAGTCCCCACCCCTTCCTCTGCTAATTCTTCTCCTAATCCATTCTATGTATTTACACTTTAATAAGAAAAAAACAAATATAGGAAAAGTGTGGGGAGAGGCAGAGTGAAAAGCATTACACAGCCATATTTTTAAAGTACCCACAAAATTATAAAAATCTATGAAATCATTAAAAATATTGCTTGTTATGGTGTTACATTTTAGAAATAGGCATGCATCACAAGTAACTGCTTTCGGTTCAGTTCACTGTAATTTTGAACCCCACATGTTTTATTTAGACAATAAGCAGAGTAACTTCAAGCAGATGGTTGGCAATAGAGACAGACAAGAACTGTAAAAACATAACACAATAAAACAACAGATTCACACTTTTGGAGTGTAATAGAGTTAATTAAAAGGAAAATACTAAAAGACAACTACCCCAGATGAAAACTACTCCTTCAAAAGCTACTGTCTCAGAAAATAAAAAAAAAAAAAAAGGCAACTTTACTTTACTTACTTGCTTAACTAAGGTGAAGATCTGTACTTTAAATAACTTTCATAGTGTTTTATATTGTAAAATACTCATCTAATTATAAAAGTTTTCATCAGCTAAGACAAGCTAATAAAAATGAAGTGAAATGATTCTCTAGGCAGAAAAGAACAAAGAACTTCAGTCATTCCTAGTGCCACACTCAAACTGTGTTTTAGGTGCCTTGTCAAAAGGAGACAAAAAGACTCTAGCTTATAACGCTGGCCAACCTGTGAGCAACCTGGTGTCTCACAGAGTTAAACAAGCATTAATCATCTTCCCTATACTGGTTTACGAGTGAGAATTATTTCTCCAGCAACTGTCAGAAATCACAGACATTACTTACTAAAGCCTCTTCTTCTACCTCAATCAAACATATTTTCTATGGGAAAGATGTAGGGTTATTCAAGAGCAGTATCAGTCACTTCACAGTAATAAAACAGTAATTGCACTGTGCTGTGAAAATTCTTCCTCTGGCATGATCCTGATGGCCTTGGGGAGCCTTAAAGCTCTGCAGTGGTACAAAGTGGCACAGGTCAGTCTGCATTTACAATAAGCAAGTAAAAGGGTCTGAAAAGGGGACTGAAAAGAGAAACATTAATTCCTGTTCTACGATATCTCAGTGACAATGAAAATTCTATGTAATTACATCGAAATTAAATGTTTTGCAGTAAAGAATTTTGCATTATACACCTTAACTCTAACATGAAGAGGAAAAACCTTTTCACATACTTGCCTAAATTGTCACATTTGCATAGAGCAGTCAAATAACAAAAGGAATCCTTTACCTAATGAACACAAGATTAGCTTCTACGTTATATCATCTGAGACTTAATTTTATGACACTGATCTCCAACCTTCAATTGGCCAGGGTTTAAAAAAAAAAAAAATTCTCAGGAAAGAAAACATCTCACACTTTCAAATGATACAACTTATATACTGGAAAATGTCTCTTCCATTGCTACATTTTATTATTTTCAGATGGTTTTAGTCTATCTGGGAGGCCTTGCTTAAACTCTCCATTTGCTGTAGATACTGCAGATTAAGCTTGCGTTCTACAAATACTCAGAAGCAATGAAAGACTTCTACGTGTGAGGTAGGTACATGAAGTCTCTGGTAGTACAATGTCTCAAAGTCACATTACACTACGATCCATCTGTTAAAATAGTTGAAATGGGGTCAAAAATTAACAAGGATTCTCCCTCTATATTTTTCCTGCCATTTATGCTATAAGGCGTAAAGGCTGAAAAGATCTGAAAATACTCTCTCCATCAAGCATGTAAGCCGGGTTTTAAGTTTTAGATGCAACGGGGAGACACAGCTCAGGGTCTTCAAGCAGATGAAGAGCAAAATTTTAGCTCACACATGAAGGTCACTCACTGTCAGTCCTAAGAAGAAAACTGCAGGTTCAGAGTAATGCAGAGTAAGGCAATGAGGAGTGATATACTCACTCTGGGAACACAAACCTGCACTGAAAATACAGGAGGAATAACAAAAAAAGCCTATTGTGTCTCACCCCAACATGGGAGGATAATCAGGCAGGAAGAACAGAGCAGAAAGGAAAAAGCAGGGTACAGGGATGGATATCATGACAGTAGGGTGATGCATCCTTTTAGGCACAGCAGGGAATTGTTCCTCTGAAGCCAGAGGTTTATATCAACTGACAACAGAAAGATTCCTGCATAAGAAAAAGCTTATTCTGACAGTTTCAAGGTGTGAGGAGAAGGTCTGGACATCAGTTACACTTTTTCTTGATGTACTGAAAGCACAATGATTTGCAGGTATTTTGTGAGCCTTTTAGTTATATTAGAGCCTGAGTTCCAAGAAGCACCTAGAGCTCCTAACAAAGTCAATAAGAGAAATGTTGTTCATCACTTCTGAAAAATTGGGACACTTAATCTACCTTGATTCTTGCAGGCAAAGAATCAGTATAATGCAAGAGAGGTGTAAAATAGCTTTTCTTGGTAGACAATGTTAGCTACTGTAATGCTGTACTAACATTAAAATGGTATTATACATCTGCCTCCCAAGAGGAAAAAAAATCAAGCAGATAAGAGACTGGTCATCAGACTGCAAAATTCTCTGTCCTTCCTCAGCCCTGATTAAGAATAGGTGCCCATGTTAATTAAGCCACTGACAGGAATGAGGAAATCTTCTCTCTTCATCCATCTTTTCAGGACATATAATGTATGCCATACCCTACTTTAAAAATCAGCTCAAAGTTCACATAAAACACAAAGTTGTGCACATATGGGAAAAGTCTGCATTGCATGTTGAGCTGCACAGGCAAAATACAATCCTTTGGAAATGTTTTCTTAAATCTGAAGATGAAAAAGTGTTCACAATAGTGATTCATCCAATAACCTGCCACATAAGTAGTCACTAGTTCCGTTTTCGTAAATAGATTTCATACCGCAATAGCAAAACACACAAAGACACTAAAAAAATAGCAAGACTGTCACAGTACCACAAAACAACATGGTGAGGTGAGTGTCCTTAATGGGGCACATAGAGCAGCTGAAGATTCAAGGAAGAGCAGGCAGGTCTGTGCCACTACTCTTCCAGGAACATTTCCTTTATCAGCATTATTATTATTAGCTTTTTGTCGTTGTTTTTTACTTGATATTTAAGATCAGTAAAAACTGATCTTTGTGATATCCCTCCTGCTTTTTCTGAAACTTATCCACAGTCCTTGTTGCATGCTTTTTAACAGCTCAGTGAGTTTAGCAGCATGTCAAGATTTCCAGCCAATACATTACCACAGCTTTTTCAGTTACACACGGTGTTATAGTGTGTATAGCTCCACTGCTGTGAACTGACAATGTGCTGAAACTTAGCTATGAACTGACCTTAAGCACAAATGTCTTCATTCTCCATAGGGCTCATCAAAAAGCTTTTTGTTAATCCCCGTCTAACACAAATTTACCATTTACCCATGTTGCTTTTATTCTATTCAATTTCATTTCTGACTGGTTTTCTTCCACTGTTTCCAACATCTCCTTGCTTCACAAGGAATGTTTCAACTCCGGTTTGTTATTTCCACTGAATTTTCTTTTGCTGTTATTTTGGACTTCTCATACTTTGAACCCTTGGCATGTCACTGGCTATTAGTTGGCTGATTAAAGGTATCAAATAAATAATGAAAGATCTTCTCTATAAAAAGCAATCTAAAAAATGGTCAGGAATAGGCTTGTACAAACCAGTGTTCCTAAGGTGGTATTTGCCTGAAAACGTCAACATTTACTTCGGTCTTTACTAGACCATGCAAAGTCATAACTATAGTAGAAACATACATAATTTTGATCCAGTAAGACTTAATCTAAATATCAATTACAATTAAATCACATTTTATTGTTATCAACTTCATTAATACTAATAAATTGAGCTACTTTAGATTTCTGCTAGCACTTTGCTTTCTGTTTTTTGGAAAGATAGATATTTGTCATCTCTACCTATCATTTACAGAATTTCAAGTTCCTAACTAAGAAACTTGAGCAAATAATATCCTTCCTTCCTTTCCAAGAAGGACCAGAAAAACCAGCCCAGTAGCACCTTCACTGCCTCTTTTGAAGGAATTACAGCCTCAGCACGCAGCTTCTAAAGGACTCACAGCAAATCTCTTTCTTATCATACATTCCTCTTCACAATTTTGATAAAAAATTTACACTTTCTTTCAGCCATGTTCTTGCTTCTTCACCAATACAGTGCAGTTAATTCCTGTTTTTCACATTATGATGATGATTTCTATGACTATACAAATTAACTAAATCCTTTCGAATACTTCTAATCTTAGTACACATCCACACATCTATTTGTTCTTGTTATGCTATTCAGCTGGTTATATGTTATCATTCCTGTTTTACAGGTTGGATGACTCAAACATTTTTTGGGCAGGAGAAAGACAGAGGAAATGCAACCTTCCAGGTTAAAAAAACACATTCTTTAAACAGCAGGAGCAATTTTCAAACACACAAACGATGTCACAGCAGCCCCAACTATTGTATGAGAACAATATGAATTGAAATCTGTCTTTTACTAAAGAAAATACGCATTTGTTTCTATTGAAACAACTCTATTGAATTATTCGTACATTTCCTATATTGATATAAGGCCACATTTGCATTATGGCCACACATAAAAATGGTGACAAACATTCACTCAGGGCAAAGAGCATCACACCATTCCGGTATGCCAGAAAAAAAGAAGGCTCATGATCCTTCAGGGTAGTTATTTACCAAAATCTGAAGTCATAATAGTATTTAATTACGTAAGTTGAACAATGTACAATAAATGTTCTACAGATCATTTAGACATCTTGTTATGAAAATGTCCTGTATATGACAAAACCCAGAAGGGGTTCTGGGCGCTCTGGAAGTTACAGGAAAGAGAACAGGCCCAGTATCACCTCATATGGCCTTGAAAACTTGTAAAAATACGTAAAATGCCATTATTTCACCATTGTCAGAACAGCATCTTTCCCCACTGTTTTCTCACCTGTTTTTAGAAAAGAACCCAGATGAACTACCATGTGGTAAAAACTGGAATAACAAAGCTTACATAAATGCACACCCCATTCAATGATTCATTTTGCATATAAAAGTATGATAAATCATGCATGCAACATTATTGGATTTGTTGTTATGATACAAGTTGAAACTGTGAATACAGCACGAACAATCCAGGACATCAATGCTTAACATAGTGGAATAATACAAAACTGTGGTGCAGAACTTAAGTGAGATCCATCTGTCACGGTTTATCCCCAGCCAGCAAGTAAGAACCATGATAGCTGCTCACTTGCTCCCCCACTAGCCCTTTAAGCATGGGAGACAATCAAAAGGGAAGGGAGAAACCCACGGGTTGAGATTAAAAGAGTTTAATAGGACGACAAAAAAAAATAACAATATACTACTAACAATAATTATATATATAAAATAAGTGATAGTGCAATCCCTGACAACTCCAGACATGCCAAGCAGTCAGTCCTGGAGAGGAAAGCACCCTGGTCTCGAACGGCCAGTCCCAGCAGAAGAACAAAAAGGCAGAAAGCCCCAAAGGCCAACTGCAAAATGGCAAAAGGATGAACTAATACCAAACTGCCAACAGAATGAAATTCCTAAACTGAGCTGACTAGCCAGAAAATCCAAACAGAACAGAACTAATGAGCCAGAAAATCTGACTCAGATTATATATGGAGCGTGACACTAAGTGGTAGGGAATATTTCATTGATCGATCTCGATATCAGTCAAAGTGCTGTCCTGTTTGTTGCCCCATCCTACCAATTTGCACCTGTAGCTGGATGGCCAAAAGTCCTTGGTCTCCCTGACAACTGCCAAGATATCAGTAAGTTCTTACATTGTTTCCATACCAACTCAAAACCACAACTAGTTACTGAAAGAAAAACACATTAACTCCAGCCCAGGGAAGAGCAATGTTATCTGACTATTCTTAAAGTAAATCCCAAACAGAAGACCATGCTAGCTACTGAAAAGTTTCTGACCACATGATGAAAATTATCTTCATTCCAGTCAAACCAATCCACTGTCCTACAGTGATGGCTTTAAGGTTTACTTTCAACTTGCTGCACTAATAATTACATTTTTAATTTGATTGAGTTTCAAAAATGAATGTTAATTTTCATTAAAACTGAATTCTGGAAAATTCCTATCCATTCCTTTATTTTCTTAAATATAAGGTACACTAACAATCTACGTTGTCCAAGAAACATTCTGGTAAGTGTACTGCATCTGGCTGGGATGGAGTTAATTTTCTTCACGGCAGCTGGTGGGAGTGCTGTGTTTCGGATTTGTGACTAAACCAGAATATTCCAGCATTTTGACCATGGCTCAGCAGTGCTTGCACAGCGTCAAGGTTTTGTTTCTGCATACCTTTCCCACTCTGCTCTCCCCCGCAAGTAGGCTGGGAGTGGACCCAAGCTGACCAGAGGGATATTCCATACCATATGACTTCATGCTCAGNCACAGAAAAAAAAAAAAAAAAACAAAACAAAAAAACTAGTGGAGAGAAGGAAAGGGGAAGGTTTGTAGTTACGGCATTTGTCTTTCCAAGTAACTGTTACACATGCTAAGACCCTGCTTCCCAGAAAAAGGCTTAGCAGCTACCCGCCGATGAGAAGTCATCAATAAAGTCCTTGTTTTGCTTTGCTTGTGTGTACCACTGCGCTTCACTGACCAAACGCCCTCTTTACATTGACCCACGAATATTCAGCTTTTGTCCTTCAGCTTCTCTCTCCCATCCCACTGCAGGGGAGTGAGCAACCACCTGTGTGGAGACTTACCTGCCAGCCAGGGTCAACCCACCACAAGACCTGTTTGGTTCCCTTTTATCTCTTATATACACCAAGGCTTTAGTCTGAGGCACTGGATCATAGTGACAGACTCTGTCCAGTCTCCACATTTGCAAAAATTGCTTTTCGTGGATGCTATCAGCATGCAGGTTAACGACTAAGGATGGGAGATAAAAATACTTTTTGATTCACTCAGTCAAGACTTGAAAATCTTCATAAAGCTTGCAGTGGAAAACAGTGAAAATCTTGTTCTTGCATTTTCATGCTTTACTCTAAAGACAGTTAAAACTCTCCATTTAAAGACTTCTCTTTGAAAGTTGATATTAATAACAAAATATATGTCATATAGAAGAACTGGAGGAAGTGGAACATTCACAAGAAGACTATTTGTTTCTGTACAAAGAATCCACTACTGCAGGTTAAAAACCAGAAGATTAACATAAGCCAATGAAGCAGATTAAGTCAGAGGGTAAAAGGAAGACATAGGCCCCACAGAGTCAGAGCATGACTCTAGTTCAAGGTTTACAGAAATTCAAGTATCTTCATGTTAAAAAAAAGGCAGGAAACTGCAGAATTCCCATAGTTTCCATTTCTAAACCCATCCCCACACTAATTTAAATTTAAAAAAACATTCAGAGTCAAGAAGCATGCCGTAAGCCTCTCTTTTTCCACAGCTTGGTTTTTAACTGATGTAGGAATACTGATATATATATAGCATTGTGGAAGAATCTATGTGGATTTTGAGAAAGAAAATCAAACCCTACGTGACTAGTGTAGTTTCTTAATGAATCAACACACCTATTAGCTGGAAGCAGACACAGTCTAGAGGGATACCCAAAGGATCTCAAGCATAGGCTTTTCCAGAAAACAAGGCACAAAACAAGAAGGAAGTTCCTTACATGGCTAAGAAACAAGAAGGAGGAAATCAGGAGTATGTGACTAATTTTCATACTGGAAGGAATGCTGGGACTTGCACTGATTCAATAATCCTAAGTGATCTCGGGAGTGAGGAAAGGGACAAGGTAACTTAACAAGTATATGCTACATATTATTAGCATTCCAGCATAAAGTGCCTTTGTTTGCTGTGCCCATTGCTAGGCAGTTATATAACAGACTGTCTATGCCAATGCAACCAGAGGAAAAGTGGGCAAGAGGGAGGCAATACTCGTCATCACATCCTGAAGTTCCCAAAAAAGGAAAAAGAGAGAAGAAAGACTCTGACTGGGATTATACTACTTTCCTAGTCGTTGCTGCCAATGGCATGTACAGCGTTATCTGTGTTGGTTTTAAATTGCAAAACGTTAAACCTTTTGCACACACAGGAGAAACAGATTTTCAGCTACCTGCTGATGACAAATGAATATATACTCTGTAGACATCGTGTGAAGTTTTCAATGCTCAGATAGTTATTTCTCAGCTTGTGAAAGCTGAGGCAAGGAAAGTCTGAAAACTTTGTTATTAGAGATAACAATGGATGGCAAAACCAGGTCACGTATTGCCCGAACCCTGTAATCCTAGTAGCTATTGATACCTAAGAGCACGAAAGTAGCTTTCTGAATTTGCCCTTCAGAACTAGTGTAATCTATCAAAGACTGATATATGCAAATATCTACAAGTCTGAACCTGTAGAAGAAAAAGGAGTTCTGTGAACAGGGACTGCACTTAACTGTATGTATTACAAAAATCTCCAAAAGAAATCAGAAGTGTGGTTTCTTATTTTAAACTGAAGCCTCTTTAAAAAAATAATACCACGACTGTGGCATTTTGCCTATAATTAACTTTACACTATATGTAGAAAAAAACTGGCAGAAATGTTTTTAACAGAATATTTAGAAAACAATGTAGATAACAATGGTGAAAATTGAAAATTTTAGGAAGAATCACATTTGTAGAGCTTTAAACTACCACTAATGTATTTTGAGTTAAATTGATTAAACTTTATTTATTTATTTATTTTAGGTAAATTAGACTTCAAGTTGATGACATAACTCTTGTGTTTACCCCAGTGGTGAGGAACACCCTATGTGAACTGGACCATGTACTTACCGTGTGCTACAGTGAATCAACTTTTTTTTTCACTCAAGAAGCCCAGAATGACTTCTTTACGAACTTGCAGGAAATATCTCAAGACCATATGCTCCACTTCCCAGTGGCTAAAAGCAGACTGAAAATGAATTAAACTGGTGTTTAGCAGGTAAGCATACCACTTACTGTGTACTGAAAAAGACACCAGGACATGCGGCCCCATGGCAAGAGGAAAAGAAGAACGCTGGTTGATATTTAGCAGCAGCATTCAGTAATTATTTTTTATTCAATCTTATTGCTTTCCTTTCTTCCTGTCTTCTCCTAAAATGCCTGCACTTTCATTTATACTCACTCCTAGAACATGCAAAATTCAATAGTCTTACACCACATTAATAAAACAGGCAGGATGAGCCCCTAGTTAAAACCTCAGCCTGAAACTCAGGATATTGGGTTGATTGCTAAGTCTGCTGAAGCTTCCCTGCTCAGCCTTCAACAAGTGACAACCTCACATGCCTCGGCATGTCTTGGGGGCAGGGAAGAGAGTAATAATACTTCCTTTGTCCGATTAGCTCTTGAGAGTGGGGACCTGCTTACTCATACACATCCTATCTCACATAAAGAACCTCTATTTCAGTTCAGGCTAATAGTAGCCACTATAAAGCAAAAACCAGCAAAATTTAAAAGTTACGTTCCCACAGCTCTTACAAAAAGAGAAGAGGTCAATGATCAAAAGAACATTTTTGCTGTTAAGCATCTGAATAAAGTTTACAATCATTGGGGAACAGCTAAAATAAACCAAGAAACTTGAGGAAAAAGTACAGGTCCTTTTATAACCACCCGTGCACAGCTGGCAGACAGAAAACCTCTTGAACATAACCTGCCACAGTCTGCATGGCAAGAAGTTCTGCAGTTTATGTGATTACAGGGCTAAGACCAAATATACAAGATCTGAATACAACCCCAAAAAAGTTTTCACTTCTCATGACACTGCTACCATCAACAGATACACAAAAGTTGTGTAAAGTTAAAAGATCTTTTGAAAACCTGTCAGAGGAAATTCCCTCTTTGATTCATTTACACCTAATCACTGTCACTTAAGCACACATAAGCATCTTCAGCAGCACTACAGACTAAATGTGAATTGTAAATTTTCTTCATAATAAATATCTATTTGAGAAGTATAGAGTCCTATTTAAAATTGTCAGTTTCCTACATAAGCTGAATTTTGTTCATATGTATTATCCTCAAATACCATTGTAACTTTTTAAATGTCTATCAGTTTCTTCAGTCCAGCTCCACTTCAGTTCTGTTTTCTTTGTCCATTCCTTTTGTGCCTCAGTTACTACACACCATTAACACTTTCGCTGAGAATGCTTTTTAATTCCCCCTACCCCTTTCTCTGTGCTGTTTATTAGCTTCTTCATCCTCTTCCCAGCTTGAAGAATACCTATTTTCTTTCTCTTTTTTCCTTATTTTCTCTTTTGTTGTTGTGTTTTGGCTTGGTTTCATTTTGTTTTTCAGGTTTTCTTCTATTGTCCTTAGACACAGGATCATCACTGATTATCTTCGTATTGGGAAGGGTCAGATAAAGGTAACTGATCTCAAATATAATGTTAGAAGTATGCCCTCTATTTCAGCTACATCCTCTGCCTCAAACTTTTTTCACTATCCTCTGGAACATCCTGTTCTCCAATTCAAGGGACACTTGACTTACTCTGTTGCTGTCCCTCTCATGATTCTTCAATTGCATGGGCCAGGCTCTTGTACGCGCTGCAGAACTGGCCTATGAATTGCTGCCTTGCACAGAGGAGGGTTTCTACTGAGCTTCTACCTGCCTGCATCTATACAGTCTTCCCTATTAACCCAGCAAGAAGGCACGCAGCTGCCCTGATGACTGATTTACTCTGTCTGTCATGAGGTACGGGCTCTCAAGTCCTTTGACAGACAGAAATTCCAAAATTCAGACAGTCAGAGAAAGTGGCCCAATACTTGTACTGCGAATACCACGTGCAACAAACGCTAAGACACACTAGCAGCAGTATTCCTGACAACAGCCCAAAAGCTCCCCACTTTCAGAAGTTCTCATGCTGTATTCAACTACTACATTTCTTCATGTTTCCTCTTTTCTCATCTGCCCAAGTTCAATAGCTTTATCTGAAATCCTCTCCCTTCTTCGAAAGGATATTCTTCCCAAGCTATGCATTTCTACTCAGTCCAGACCCTTTTTCTTCTCATTATAAGCTACTTACATACAGAGTAAGCAAGCACTGTTCCTTCTCCTTCTACATGAAATGAAGGCAAACTAAGATCAGTGACAGAACTCTCCTTTCCATCTGCTTCTTCCTCCCTTTAACCCAGAATAAAGCAGTAAAAAAAAAAAAAAAAAATTGTTTTTCCACACCACCATACCTCTACAGATCACCAATTAAAAAAAACAACAACAACAAAAAAAAATGCACAGGCCATGTGCACTAATACAAAAATCATTTGCTCAGACAGTTTCAAGAAACCAAAGGAACTGGTTATGCAAGAAAAAACTGGTCTTACATGTGTATCTGAGAATGAGGCCTCTTAATCTATTTTTTTTTTCCAATTATTTTTCACTGGGAAAAACTCAGCAGCAAAATCTAAAATTCTACTTTCTTTTCAAAAAGTAACAAAAAACCACCACAGACAAAATCAAAAGCTTGAATCTTGTGTGTTTACAAATCAAAGACAAGAAGCTAAAGAAAAGAGCAGACTTGGATAGGAAATATAAAAGGTCATTGTAAATATCAGAAAGAGGAAAGTACGAGCTCCCAAACAGGTTCTGCTTTCTTGTTAACCCAGCAGCAAGTCTCAAGTTAAATACTGTAATCATGCCAGTCATTAGTTACTGCTCAGCCTCCTGTCTCCAGCCCGGAAATTAGTCTGCTCGGGGCCCAGATAGCTGAACAAGCAGTCACGTTTTATCATATAACTGAGGCTGGGAGGCCAACCTGAAGGAAAGACACATGTGTTCTATATTAGGAAGAAAATACTTAATTTAAAATAATTTACAGAACAATAAAAAGTATGAATTTAAAACACAGCGATGTAAAAACTCAGCAACAAAATCTGTTATAACTCCGATGTGATTTGCAAAGGAAGTTCACATAACTTTAAACTATAAAATTTGAGTTATAGAGTTACGAATTGTTGCTAAACTCAGTTTAAAATTAAACTACAGAGGCTTATCTTACTGTAAAGTATTACGGGCAACTATTGGAACCAACAGATGAAGAAATCATTACCTTTTGCATTTTGTTGGAAATCATAAACTTCTTATTAAGTTAAAAGCATAAATGACAAATTACTATTGAACAGAATAGACATGAATGTATTTTTTACACTTTCTTCATGTACTCCAGCTCATGTAAAGCATTAAAAAAAAAAAAAAATCGCATTTACAGTTACTCTATTAGAGACTTTCTACATTCTTTAACAAGATATACTACAGGCATCATCTTACTTTAACTGAGTAATAGTACAATAAATTAGTAACAACTTCTTGTTTTGAATATGAGAAAGTCTAGGCAACATCAAGATAAGAGACTATGGGAAATTTTACTTAGTCCACTGTTGTAAAAGCATGTTATATTATACTAGATAAGCAAGTCATATATGCAACTATATATATTATATATATTATATTTTTGTGACAGTGACAGAAGCAGATTTAGCTTCCTACCTCTAATTTCAAGTAAGGAAATATAAACTCTTAATTATAACTCAATTTCCAAATAACCACGCAATATAGCTTAAATCTTGTATGATAATAGCATTCTTCACATAGAATTGAAAGGCTAAGACTTTCAAGGACAGCAAAGAAATATAGATGCCAAAATACTGGTGGTTTATGCCTTTACATGGCTTGAATTCTGCAGCTTAAAGTTTCACAATTAATTGTAAGAAAGCAAACTTCAGTGTTCTCATCACCACAAAAGTTTAGTTACAATACCCATATGTACTAGAACCTTTTAAACAAGTCAATCTATTTCAAATATAAGCATTGCTATTAAAAACCCTGAGCCATCATCACAGCTGGAGTCTGTCATATGTATTAAAATGATTCTACAGTCCTGAATTTGAGTCAGAGAACAGAAGCAAATCTTAAGCAGGAACAGTTGCCTCTGAGACAAAAATCAAGTTTACCAAGTTGTCTGGCAACAACAACAAATACTGATATCTGAATGTAATCAATTAAAAAAAAAAAAGCAAATAAATTTGCAATATTGCAATTCTATCATGTTACAGTTCAGCTGTAACTATCATCCATCTTGGATAGATAGCTCAGACTGTTGAATTGGGACAAATGGAAGTTCCATCAGAACTAAGGCTCAAACTGTAAAGCAATCTAACATTGTCCAATCAGTTGAAACTCCATCCTAAACTGACGGACTTGCTAGTCTCTTAGCTAGAAGGCAGGTGTACATTCTACAAAGACATATTTCTGAAAATAGTTGTAAATATTAACAGAGTTTTTAACACAAAAATGCTCCTTTTTTCCCCACTAACCAGAATATAGAAGATTTGAGTCCTTGAGCTTGGCTCATAAGAAGCAAGTACAGAGAATGGGCTGGACGTAACATGTGACAGCAAAAACCTAAACAAACAGCGGTGAATTGAAGTCTGTAAGTCTGGTTTTATAAATCAAAGCGACAAGCAATTACAGACAAAGAAACAAATTCATCCTATACATTTCTCTGTTGCTTGTGACATCTAGTGGGTATACAAAACCAGCCTGGAATAGCAAATAGAAACTCCTCCTTTTTCAGTGTTTGCTTTAGTTATTTCCTTCCTCTACCTGGTAATTATTTCCATTTGACAGCCAACAAACGTAAAAAAATGGTGCAAGATATTGTCACAATTTATATACATCTTTGAGTACTCCAGAGCTGAATTTCAAACAGAGAACTCCACAAGGTTCCCTTCAGAAGCCATTTCTAAACACAAGAATGACAAGGTGTTTGAGAGCAGCCAGCATGGGTTTACCAAGGACAAACCTCATCACCGCTTCAACCCAGAGGTCACTGGTGCAGAGGACAAGGAGAGGGCAGTGGATGCTGCTTGACTTGAGCAAGGCTTTTGAGACAGGCTCCCATAGAGACTGTGCTTGGTGAGATACAGGCTGAATAAGGGAACAATAGACAAGGTGTGTGGAAAACTGGCTGGACTGCTGGCTGAAAGAGTTGTGATCAGCAAAGTCCAGCTAGAGGCCAGGAAACTAGTGCAGCCTCTCAGAGATGAATACTGGCATGTATAACAGCTTAATGTCTTTGTTAACAACCTGGGTGATGGTACAAGAGTGCACTCTCAGCAAGATTGCAGATGACACCAAATTTGAGGCACCAGTCAATATAATGGGGGGCAGGACTACCACTCAGAGTGGTCCAGACCACTTAGAAAAAATGAATGTACAGTTATCTCCCAAAGTTCAACAAAAGCAAAGGAAGTCTCTCCACATCTGGGATGGAATAACCTGATAGAACACCACAGGCTGAAGGCTAAATGCCTGTGAAGCAGCTCTGAGAAAAGGACTCTAGGGGTCTGTCACTGTTTACTGCAGGGCGACAAACTGTGGCTGGTGCTCTCTGTTAACTCCCCAGCCTCCCTGCTAAAGGAAGGGAATGAAAGAGACTTACAGTTGGAAACTTAAAAATGTTTTATTAATAATACTAATGATGAGAGAAAAATAATAATGCAAAATATAAAAAAAAAAGGGAATTGGATTCAGGGATGCATGGCCTGGAACCAGGCCTAGGATTGCAGGCAGAACCGGAAGGGTCCTCTTCAGATGCTGGCCACGGACAAAGACAGCGGGACCCTTGTGATCTCCCAGTTTTATACGGTGTACGACGTGGAAGGTATGGAATACCTAGATAGTCAATTTTGGTCACCTGTTCTGTCCACTTCTCTCTGTGAGTATACCCCTCTCATTTATGGGACATACAAAATTTACCAGCAACCTTGGCTGCCATAGCAATAAGAATATACCTGGGTCTTTTCTGCATACCATTCCTACCGTTTTCAGCTCTGGAGCAAACAGGGCCCAATAACATGCAGCCAACTTCAGAAAAATGCAGCTACTTCGAAGAACTTCGCTGAAAGGAAAATTCACTAACAGAAAATTGGTCTTGTTTTAAACAAAACCAGGACAGGGTCATTCCTAGTAGACAACAACCTGAACATGAAGCAGTGTACCCTTGCAGCAGAGATGGCCAGCTGCATGGGCTCTATCAGGATGAGTGTCGCGTCCAACCCAGGGAAGCGGTCCTTCACCTCCATTTGGCACTTGTAAGACTGCACAGGGTATTGTGTCCAGTTTTGGACTCTCAATACAAGAAAGAAATGGGTATACTGAAGAAAGTCCAGGGGAGGGACACCAAATTTGTCAGGGACTAGAGAATTTGGTCTGTGTGGAGAGGGTGAAGGACCGGAGTTCATCCAGCCTTAAGAAGAGAAGGTTTCAAGGGGGCTTGTTGCTGTCTATAACTACCTGTTCAGAGGATACAGAGAAATCTAAGTCAGACTCTTCTTGGAGGCTCACAGCAATCAGAGGAGAGGCAACAAATACAAGATAGAACATGCAAAATTGCTATTAGATTTTTTTACCATGAGGTTCAAACACTGGAACAGGTTTTCCAGAGATTATGTGGAATCTCCATCCTTGAATGTGTTCTGGATCTGGAACATGGATCTCAGCAGGCTGATCTGATTAGACCTGCTTGAAGCAGCTATTGACCTAGATGGTCTGTAGAAAGAAGTTCCTTCTGACTTAAATTACTCTATGAATCCTAGAAGTCTACTTCTGCCCCGAGTGGTTGTGTTGCCCACTCCTAATGTGAATTAAGAATGTGACTTTTTATTTTCTATTAATGTAAATGATTCCATCCCCCTTTTTAATAATGACAACCTTCTAAATATTTTAAATGAGAAAGATAACAACGTATACTGGTATTCAGTATTTCCCACTATGGTTGCTCAGTTCTTCAGTACTCTTTCTGATGAGAACATGTATTCACAAACATGCCAACTTGGAAGAAGACAAAGAATAGTATTTCTGCTAAGCTCTTCAGCATCATCTTTGATAATTCTTGAAAACTTCCTATTGAAGGATGTACAACATTATTGTTTTGATAAGCAATCCTCACTATATCTGTTCAATAAAAAATCCATTCTAAATAGGCAATAGTTTGTGTTACGTTTGACAGTTTGATGCAGACTGAATACATTCTACAATTATATCTAACGTTGAGCAGTTCTACATTACTATATGTTCACAGTCTTGGTTTTAAAATACAAGCAATGCTCCAAATTAATAAAAAGCAAGAAGTATGGATTTCTGAGAGGGGAAGCAGGTTTCTTCTAAATTGTTACGTATGGACTTAGTGCCTTGATTACTTGTGTGTTAATCACATACTGTAATGCTAAAAATGTTTCGTTCAGCATCATTAAAACTGACTTTGATGGTACCTCTAAGCCCATAAAAGAATGCAGAGCGATTTCTTCCGAATTTTAAAATAAAATCCTAGTTCAGTCCCCAGTTCATGAAAGCACTGTAAATTAAGCCATGTCTTAGATGGTTTTTTGAGTAAAAAGGGATTTAGGAGCTGATCTCAGTATTACTGTAACTGGTTATCTTTTCACTCCATCTCTTTCTCCTACAGCATAGAACTAATCAGAGCAAGTTCCAAGTTTCTCCTCTGAAAGAGGTGTTATACAGAAAAACAATGCTTCAGTTAGCAACATTAACAAAATTCTAACATCATCAACAATTCCGCTGTAACGTTATCTCACACAGTTGAGAGCAAAACACAGCTGATCTATTAACTATTATACGAACAAAATAAGCAGGCTAAATTAGCTCAAATCCCCACCAATTGTGACAGCTTTGTACTTGCCGATCTGAAATTTGGCTACCAGATTAAAAAAGAAGAGACTTCCTAAAATTACAAATAATAAATGGTTTACTGGAAGTTTACTGGCTCAGCCAGAAAATGCACAGCATAAAATGTGTACATACTGCATTGTTGCATAAAACTGCTCATAATTTCCTTCATTATTTATTTCTTTTACCTCTTTCACACTGAGGGCCAGTAAATCCATAGACACATGCACAGCGATTAGGTCCAATACACCGTCCTCCATTCTGGCAGCCATGTTCACAGACAGCTTTAATCAACAAAACAACAACAAAGTTTTAAATGTTATAGCAATGATATTTCAAAGATTACCATATGCAGTATTGAATTATTTTTTTTTTCCTCTCAACTGCTCTAAGTGTTTCTGGATCTGAAGATCAAACTGATGTCCTTCCTATCCATCATTACCAACAATAACAATCATTCAAGTCAAATTCCATTAGCCCCAAATTCCACTAGCACCTGCCTAATGCTAATTGCAAGCAGCTGTTTAATTAATTGTATTCAGCACAGACTTAGCAGATGGTTAACTTCAGTGTGTTTTTAAACAGCTGTGCAGCTCTAGTCACTAATCATAAGAACTTACATCCATCACCAAAGTTAGCAGATAAAAACTCAACTATTTTGAGGGCTTTTTCAGCATATTAAGTTGAGCTAGTCAATCACAACAGCAACAAACCTTTCATGAAGGGAGGCCTGGGGAGTCTGAGAAACAGATAATTCAGCTCTCAGAGTTGATACTGCAGGCAAAAGTGATGTTTAGGGCAAGGGAAAAGAACTACTGGGTTAACTCATCTTTAAGTACCTTAAAAAACTGTGGTGCCTAAAAGATCACAACAAGAGATAAAACTATTTTTGTGGGTTATAAACCCACAGTATATATAGATCAAGAAGGTACTTCACAGTTGTGGGACTTCAGAGCACCCACTCCTGCTATTTTTCAATGGTGTGAATGAAGAACAAAGCCTCCTGCCAAAGCACTGAAATCTTTTCAATTTGAAAAGAAGACAGTTTTTCAGCAAGGTTGAAAAATACCAGTAAAAGAGTGCTTTAATAAATTCTGTCTGTTTTCAGGCTCATTGTTTCCAGGACATACATCCTCGTTCAGAATTAGCACACATTACTAATCAAGGTATTTCACCTTAAAAGACAGCCCCACTGTTTTCAAGGGCCTCTGAAAAACAGTGAAGAGATCTTGGTCTAGAAGTTTCTAAGGTGCTTTCCTTTGCAGGTCTGCCCCGTTTGAGGGTGGCATTTGAAACATATTTGAGTACCAACTGAAAAAGAACCTCAGCAATCTAGAGAAGGATTTACCTTCTCTAGATTGCTGAGGTTGTTCTTCTCTAGATTGCTGAGGTTCTTTTTCTTTCAAACTGGAAAAAAATGTACACATGCCTCCTATATCACAATGGGGAACATACACTGTTATGTGGAAATGTGATAAAGCCTTGCTTCTTACTAAGAGCTATAAAACTGAATTACTTTTTACTGAGAATGCGTATTTCCTGCATAAAACGAAGATGCTTGTGCTACGTTACTGAGTTAATTGTCAATGACACTTTAGTGAGACAATTAAGTTCAGTAGATTTAAGACAACTACATTTTAGTAAAAAGAAATAAAGACATATTTACATTTTTCAGATATTCATTTCATACTGTTCCTAGAAGACAAATATTTAATCTTACTTGAAATTTTCTGAATCTTACTTGAAAATTTCTGAAAGTATCTTATACACTGAGATCAATCTCCACAGTTTGTTCAGACTTTCTGAATTGCTTTAGAGTTGCTGCTTGAAAATTTAATCCTCTTTTCATTTATTCAGTGGAAATATGCCCTGCCTGAGAGCATGCAGGTGTTGACCCAATACTTCAAAATGTGCAGGAAGGGGCCAGCAGCTCCTAAATCTGCCTGTGACTAGGGTCACATTTTAGGATTACAATTATTAACTAAAATTTTAGATAATTGTTTTCAGGTAGAAATCAAGCAAGAACAAGACTGCTTTCCAGGATCTGCAAAAATTACTAAGACAAAAGGATGTTTTTCCACACTATTAAATCTGTTCTTTGCATAGCTGCCTTCTGTTTGTCTCTGGTTCCTTCACACAACCTCAATTTCTCAGCTCATTAGTCGCCAGCTGGCCTCAGAATATACTTGAGTCTTTCTTCACCATTGCAGCCTTTAGTGATTTCTGTTGTTAGCTAAATTTGCATAGCTTGTAAACACTGCACTGTGATAGGTAGAGCTGTGCAAATAGTTGACTTTCTAGCTTGCCTGCTAAACCAAAAAGGTATCCAAAAGCTTGAACAATATTTAATCTTTTTCTGTAGTTAAGTAGAAAACAGAAAAACTTAGCAGTTAGGCTGTTCTTTTGAGATAGAGAAACTTTGTCCAAGAGAATGAAAAATTAGTGATCATCTGGTTAGAAAAGGAGAATGAGATGTATAATGCCATTGCTCCCAAAGGACTTTCCAGAACTACTCGGTGAATTCAATCCCTACTTTGAATTTTAAGGAACACAGATAAGCTTCATGCATGAACTGACTTTCAGCTACACACTGCACCCCAAAGCAGCACTAAATTTCTCACAGACATTTCATTATGTTTCAGCATACTGGCTTTCTTTTCATACTTACTTTCTATCTAAAATGAGGAAGATAAGTTGCAGGACTTAGGTGGCTTTAGTTTTAGATGCAACAAAGCAGTTACTTACGCTGCCCACAATAAGTTCCCACGTAGCCCTTCTGGCACTGGCAGCGGTCATCTGCGCACGTGCCGCCGTTCATGCACCTGATGCTGCACTGTTGTACTGCAGTGGAGAGACACCAGTGTCAAGCAAAAATATCACATTGGGAAGCAAACATGGATAAAAATAGAGGCACCAGAAACTAGACAGGAGCTTCATACATTATATGCTATGTATTCAAGTGTACACTCGGGTATTCTCGTAACCAAAGCCATCCAATTTGTAGCTGTTAGTCAGTCTTTGCTTTAAAAGCAGCCATGAAGAGCTTCTTTAGTTTTCCATGACTATATTTAGAAACTTAGAACTTTTAATTATCTTCGAGATCGTATAATCTTCATTCTTAGAATAACAGACTCAATGAAAACATTAACACCACACACATTTGTATTTAAACTTGCTCATCTCTTTAAACACTTTTTTTTTCAATGTCAGACAAACGTGCACACATGGTATATCAAAATTTTTAAAAACTAGAGACATACCCAAGTGCAAGTTACATGCGTGTCTGCAGTAATGACAAGTTAATTCTACAGGATTTACACAGCAGTTATTTTTGAGTTGACACCAAAGATCATTACTTAACATTAAATCTCCAACAAAAATAAATATAGTAAATCCTTACTAGATTTTGATCCACAAGTAGGTGATATTTGTCCACTTGCACAAGTACACATGTTAGGACGGGAACAAAATCCATCACCACAGCTATTTCTACAAATGGCTGAGGAAGAACACAATTAAAAAGACAGTGATTAACAGTAACCTTAGTCATAAACTACAAAAAAAAAAAAAGCAAGAAAGCTAAAAGGATGCTAACAGCTTCTTTTTTAAAAGCAAATAAAAAAAAACACAACAAAACCCCACTCACTCGAATGCTTAGTTCATTAGAACAGTTAATATACATGTAAAAGTAATTTTAAGTTAAATAAAGCAAACAAAATTTTGGTATAATCGGTATCTCTGACAAATTTAAAGATAAACAGAATTAAATATGGCATATTCAAACACTGGTCTGACCACTGAAACCAGATAATCAACTCTTTCCCTAATTAGAAATACCAGCCTACTACACAAGTGATGTAAAATTATTAAAATTATATGTTCTAGACCACAAGATCTGCAGAAAACTTTACCAAGAATCCAAGATTTGAATGAATATACATAATATAGATCAGAAATGCCAATTTATTATATGGCTTCTCTCCTATAATCGCTGTTTTAAAGCCTCTTTTTTTCTAAGACTATACACACATATATACATCCTTTACACACAGTTGTTTCATGGGAACTCAATGTTCAAATGCTGGGCTTTGCAGATTTTGTATAGTTTCCCCTAATATAGTTCTCTGTACTCAAATATTTCCACATCGTCATTTCGACACTAAATTTATAAAAATCTCAGGGAAGCCTGTTCACACCCTACCATGTGTCCATAACATGCGCATCATTGTGGTATCCCCTGATGGATCTAAGTCATATCTTTCCTTCTTACTCACCAGCCAAGGGAGCTCCATTGCACAAAAGAATGACAGAATGAAACGAGAGTTAAAGGCTAGATCCAGATTCTAAAGGAGATTCAAGTGAATACATCTAAATAATCTGCTGGACTGGCAAATGCACAAAAAGAGAGGTTGAAACACTAAGAGCCAGTACAGCACAGGAGGACCCCAAAAACATGTATCGTACAAGAGACAGCTAGTAAAGCAAAAAAACAAGCAAGAATCACAGTTTCTTTATAAATAATTCTGGGGCTTTGAGATAAATAATCTGGAAGTACATCTCCACTGAAGGACTACAAAAGCAACAAATACTTCTGCTAGATAATCTGTCAACAAAACACCAACCACTTAAAAAAACTGTCTATATACTTTAAAAAAAAAGAAAAACAAAACAAACAAACAAACAAAACCACCCCGAACCAACCAACCAACACCTGGCCACATACGTAAAAAAAGAAAACAGAGATAAGACCCTTCCCAAAGTGTGTGTGCTCCACTTCCGATTTAAAAAAAAAACATGTAGAAATGAGACTCAACTCCCACAAGGAAGCAAACTGTTTTCCAGTCTCACTAGAGAAGTTCAAATACGACCCCTGCTGAATTTACATGCTCCCTTTTACCCTTTCTCCACCAAATCACCTCTGTACTGATGCCAAACAAGACCAAACCAGACCAGATCTTGTAAACAAGCCTCCTCCTTGACATACTCCAACGAAGGCCACATTTTCTTTACAAGCGAGGAGTAGACAAAGCTACATTAGAGGTCCACTGACACCACTCTTTGGGCATCAAAAAGATGCAATGTGCATCATCAACTTTCATAATTAAATTATTTTACAACTATGTGCTAAATGTAAATGCATGAGAGATGGGAGAGTTTGTGGGATTTCACCATTTAGTTGAAATTGGAGACATACCATTGACTGATAGGAAATACTTCTTTCATTAGCAGACTCAGCAGTGAGAAACGGGACCCAGACTTAGAGCACTTTTAGAAACACAGAAACAGGACAAAAACATGGAACAGGGTTTTCCTTATATCGCTGTTTAGTTCATCTTTATACGATGAAGCAATTTAGACCATTTCGATTTTAGACCTGATTTAGACCATTTTGTTAGTCTGTTATCTGTTAGGAAATATTTTTTTTATCAACTGAAATCCCTATAGCTGAAAGCATATTCTAAATATGCTCTCATCAGTACAGTTTATTTTACTTAAAGAAAAAGTAAACCCGAGACTTTTTTTTTAGATGAAAGATCACTTCTAATCATAAACCCATCACAGACCGCCAACGACCATCATCACATTATCAACTAAAAACACCATTAAGGTTAGAATCATTTCCTGTTGACCTACCACCAGCTCACTGATGTCTCTTCATGAAATAATACTTTAAAATCATCATTTACAAACTGCACTAATTATAATCAACGCATCTCCAATAAGAACTTTGCTAGCTTGCCGGTGATCCTGTGCAGGAGGCTTTGTCTAGCTACACATCTCTAGCTAAGGAGACCACCATGTCAACAAACGTTTAGTGTGAGCATAGAAAACTCTGCTCTTAAACCATCACCACAAATACAAGTAGAACAGCCAGTCTTCCAGACGATCTGGCAAAATCACTGACCCTTCAAACATGTTAGAGACTCAGTAAGTAAACAGGAGTTAAAAGATGTCCTTTGTGCCGATAAATTAATAGTAAATCAAAGATCATTATGGATGTGAAGAGACTTGAGATCAAGGTCTTTAAGAGGCACTGAGAGTCAAAATTTAATTTATAAGGATTTCTGAAAGCATCTAAATCATTGTCTCTCCCCAATTTCATTTGAGCTAGATACCAAGCGGAATATAAAAAACCTATCAAGCAGGCAGGCTCATTCTATTTTAAAACTCAAGTTTACATTTAAGTAAGCCAATATTGTAAGAGATCATAAATGTGAACTGAAAATGTTGAGGAACCCCTCTTATTCCACAGTGGTATTGATATCAGTATCTTCCTCTGAATGACAGTTAAATTTTGCTTGGAAATGCTTGGTCAACTTTAGATAAAAGTCAGTGATACATGGCACAGTTACAATAAATCTTACCAAGGCAAGTTCACTGATGTAAAACAAGTAGACGTGAGCAGGCTGAGAGTCCCGAATCGTAAGACAACGGCCCAAAAGTTACCTTTAAGTTTGGCAGATCTTGGCTTACCACCCATTACTTCCCTAGTTTAGTCCTGGATGTCTGTAGTTTGTTAGATAACAAAGACCCTCACTGCTTATGTGAAGGACATTATGTTCTTGAACCTCAGTTCTGAAGTTGGCAAAACTTATCAGCAGAAAAGATGGTGACAAGCTAGGACGCACGGAACAGACTCACATTAAAGGACCATGCATCTAATACCAGCTTTTATCTATCAGACAGAAAATACCTTAACTCATTTCCTTTCTATGTAGACAACATTCCCTAACTAGAATATTGAACAAATCTCCCTTTTTTTGCCTTTTTTTTTTCTGCCAAGCCATGTCAACAGCCACATGTGTCAGCACAGTACCTATTATGACTAGGCAATAATCCGAGTCTACATGCTTTATAGCTATTAAAACACAACTAAAAATGACAGGCAAGAGAATAAGCACCCCAGATGTAAAAGTTTCCCATTTGATTGTAATTCCACACCTAGCACAGAAGTTTCACAAAACTTCAGATGTGATTTGTATTATATCAAGACAATTTGAGGGGCTTTTTGTCTTTTGGTTTGGGGTTTTGTGTGTATGTTTGGTTTGTGTGTGTGTGTTTTGTTTGGTTGAGGTTGCTTGTTTTGGTTCGGGGATTTATTGTTTTTCCTTCTCCTGTTACTCTAGTTGATTATTTGTCTTATGGAAGCATTCTTCCTTTTTCCTTCATAATTGTGTTCTTCTTTAAAAAAAAAAAACAACAACAACAAAAAAAACAAAGTGGAGACATGCCTCTTATGAACACACAAAAGCAACTACAGCAATTTTCCAGTCTTTCAATTACAACAAATGTGGACTTGTAAATCCACCTTTTTTATTATTATTATCTTAAAAAATAAAGCAAAAGACAGAGCTGAACTCTCTTTTCTCATACTGGATGGAGCAGTAACTCACAGAAGAATATTTATTTTTATTATTTCCTCTAGGGCAGTAGAAACTTGAAGTCAGACACTTACGAACAATGCACTGGTTTCCTCCAGGGAGTGTTTTCCATCCAGGGCAACAATACGAATGGAATCTAGAGCCACACACATTTGGCCTGTCACACAGACAAACAAACAAATGCATATACAGAAGTATAAACCAGTGTAAATAGAAGCCAAAGTTTTATGTACACACAAGAGAAGAAACCAGCAGCATGAAACAAAGTGTATAGCAAAGATGTCGAAAAAAACCCTTCCCAGAGGAACAAAATCTTCCTCCACTATAAGAACTTCCAAGGCACTTTATTTTGTATTATTTCAGCTGGTTAGTATGAAGAAGAGAGACAGACAAGGCACCAACAGGCCACATTCATCTCTGGTGGAACTACTAAGGATATGCAAGGGATGAGTTTGGCTCTGCATCCATATACAGTCTTAGAAGTCTTGCTATAAAAATTGGCTTAATGCTGCCATCTGACACAAAACAGAAGAGATGACTGGTCATAATGATTAATAAACTGATTCAAATTACCAAGAACTCCCCAAAACATTAGAAATAAAAAAACCCCACAAATTTTGCACACTTTCTCAGAAGAAGCCAAAGCGAACGTCTAAGTATCTTAATACTGTAACATGCTTGAATAAAAAGCCCGAAGTGGTACATCTGTTAGCTGTAACATAGCTGTAACAATGTCTGTTTTTCATATAATCGCAATAATTAAAAGACCGTTATTTCATAGCTGAGAACAAACTATCGAGTTCAATTAACCACAATTTCTTAGTCATATAAACAGGCCGGAAGGTGAGATGTACCGAAAGCAAAAATGAAGGCCACAGGTTGGGGTTGAGGTGGGGGGCAGCTGCAGGGAGAGGGCTGCTCACTGGGGAGCGGGCTGCGCGACGCGGGGTCCGCCCGCCGGGGATGGGGGGCAGCGGAGAAGAGGGAGACCCGAGAGCGGCGCGGCGCGTCCCTACCCGCGGAGCACGTCCTGCTGTCCTCGCCTGCGGACCCGGCCGGCGGCGGCGGCGCTGCCGGCCCCATCGTGCCGGTACGCGGCAGCAGGGTGGATGCCGCCCGCTCCTCCCGGTGGACGGACCGGCGGCGCCGGCTTTTGTTGCCCGGCTGCTCCCTGCGCCCAGAGCGCCAGGCAGCCCAGCCACAGGAAGCAAGGCTGGACCCAGAGCCACCGCCGTCTCCCCATCCTGCGGCTGTCCCGGTGGTAAACGGCGGTGGCGGGCGGGGGGCCGGGAGAGGTGCGCCTGTCCCGCACCGCCGTCAGCGGGCACGGCTCCGCTCCTCGTGGGGGAAAGGCTTCAGCCGCGGAAAGTCACTCTTTTCTCCTCCCCAGCCTGCTCTGTCGCCGCAGCCGTCAGCGGGACACGGGGATACCAAGAGTGAGGTCCACGTTGCATCCCACCCCCCCCTCCTCTCTCTCCAAAGAGAGGGGGGAAAAAAAAGGGAAAAAACAAGTGGTTAGAATTTTCTTCCCCCCCTCCTAAAAAGGAAATCTAACAGAATCACGTTGAATTTCCCTAGAAAAAGTAAGAACTAGATGATCTTTAACAATAGCCTCGTCCAAAGAAGCGTGTAGAGACGGACCGAGGGGAGAACAAGAACCCCTGCTCCGCGCAAGGGGCGGTTTTACAGCTGGCAGCGATACGGCGGAGGCGGGGCCCCGGCCTCCCGACCGGTGCTGCCGCGGCCCCGGAGCGGGGGGGCGAGCGGCTCCCCGGCGCTGGGCAAGGATGCGGGGATCGGGGTGCGACTGGCGCTGCCGCAGGGCAGGGAGGGGCGGACCCGAGTGGGCCGAGGGAAGTGGATCGGGCGTCGATGCCGCTGCACACGGGGAGCTGCGGCGGGGGCCGGGAAGAAGGGGCGTCGTGGGGGAGGGAAGCGACAGGGCGGGCGGCTACTGGGGGGGCGGGGCGTGGAGCACATGGAGCCTGGGCGGTGCAGGTAGAGTTTGCCCAAAAGGGAATTTTCCCTTTTCCTTCGCTGAGCCCTCCCAAACCTCTGGGAACTCTATCACTTCAATGTACACGGTCCCGCATTTGCGGAGGGACTTTTAAGTAAAACCCCTCCGTGGGAAAGCAGTCGGGGTTCAAAGGAAAGGTCCAGGTAGAGCCGCAGGATGAGTCCCGTCTCGGTGAAGGTTGGGATGGACCTCACCGGGCCTCGCAAGGGCTGGGAGCCGGAGCGGAGAGGAGGGGGAGGGGGGCAGCTGCACCCACCCTGTGAGTGGCCGCGGGGCCCCGCTGGGGCCGGGCGCCGCAGTGCCAGGCAGAGGCATCTGGAGCTCGTTCCGGCCCCGCGTCGGTCCAGCCGTGTGCGTTGGTATTTCTGTCAGCAAGCTGACAAATTTCTTCGAACCACTTGAAAAACACCGAGAGCTAAGAGACTTTGAAGTATATTTGCAGTTTCCTTCAGGAGCAGTTTTTGCTAGTTCACACCTTAAGGTTTTACTTGTTTTGCCCTTGACGTTTCTCTCTACATAAGCATCTTAAGACGAATGCAAAAAAAACCCAGCTCGGCTAATTCCACACTTTTTAAGGCTAAACCTATGCATTTACCGAGATGTGGTGGATAGTTAGCCATCAGTAAAAAGCAACAAAAGCAATAGAGACATTCCTGCTGCTGGAAGTCCCCGAGTGCTCCCTGTGGGTCATTCTGATAACAGGACACAATCTGGTTTTGTCATCCAAGATGGATCACTTTGATTACAGCTGTATGGTTGAGCACCTCACCATGCATACCGTGGCAACCAGGAAATATTTTTTTATCTTTTAAAACAAAAAACATATAACAGCTTCTTTTAGATTCCTGTGCATATTACTTGTTACTCTTAATTCAGGAATGAGAAGCAGGAGCTATGTTTTATTGCCAAGTCACTGCCTTACTTTGATGATCCAGTGGCTCTAATAGATGCTTCATTTACAGATCCTGATTCTGACTGATCAGAAGCTAATTTTGCTTAAATTTGGAAGGTGGGCAAAAGTCGTTTCTTGGAAAATCTGAATCTTGAAAGGTAAAACATTGAGAATTAAGAGAATTATTTAATGAAGACAACAAGGTAGAAGAGTTCAGGAACCTCATGAGTATAGGTGAGGTTTGGAGTTTCTTCAAAACAGAAGCTGTTAAAGCTGTCATGTATGAGATAAGCCTAAAAAAGCCAGGAAAAGAGTAGGGTTCAGTGCCTGTTTGGTTGAATAACTATCTCAAGAAAAATGCAGAGAATAAGGAGGGAGGCTACAAAGAAAAAAAAAGGAAAGAATTGCTCTGAGATAAGCTTAGGGCCTTGGGTATCAAGAACCACAGAGATAAAGAAGTAATTCCTAGAAGTTAAGCAGAGCTACATCTTGAAAACGACAACACATTTCTAGCCCACCCCTGGGGCTAGAAATCGGGACGGGGGGGAGGAAGTTATGGTTCAAAACAAAGATATATAATTCTTGTTGTGTTTCGTTTTACTTTGAAACTGTACATACTGAGCAGAGGAACAAAAGCAACTGGTCAGCAGCTACCAGTGATTCATGATTTTTAAGACTCAGACCCTGTTGCACTCAAACCAGAAGAGGACTCAGTAACACCTTTCTAGAATTTTACAAGGAACTAGCACACGGGACTATGAAACATTCAATAGCAATTAGTCTTAATTCTGATATGATTGTTACATAAATGGTCCATGTAAATATGCATACAGATTAAGTACTTACCAACAAAGCTATCTTCGTTAGAAAGGGAAACATTAGTACTTTTTATGAGTACAAGACATCAGACATCATCTAAAACAATGATTATGTTCTGGTCATTCATGTTAGATGTGTTAAAATTGGAATAGCTACACGTAAAAGCCACTTGTATGATCAAGGGAAGAAAACCACTGCTGAAGTGCTTGGGTTCTTTAGCTCACAGCACTTGTCTTAAAAAATATTGAAGGAAAATAAATAGTGGAAGAAAAGTATAAAGTGATGATCATTTAAATTAGTACAATTAGAAGAGTTTATTAGATAAGATGGGGATACAGTTTTGCATTAGAAAAAGCAAAGCCTACAAGTACTTTTGGGATGAAACTAGTTTTATTCAGGAAAGATGTTGTAGGGTGAGTCTCCCAACTCCTAAAAAGCATTTTAATTCAATGAACCCAGAGGCTCCCTCCTGCCCTATTCCCTAGTTGTTATAAAATAGAATAGTATATTTCACGGAAGATGCTATGATATACTGACATTGTGTGACTCGTGCAGAAGGATGAATTATGTCTATTTTGATCTAGCTGAACTTCAAGTCTGACCAATTCTGATAAAAATAGTTCAAAATGTTATATATAGTGGATGTTCAGGAAACATGTAAGTGTACATTTACATACAGAAGATATTCCCAGAGAAAAACTTGTAATGCAGATCATTTTTGAATTCACACTTTTCCCATGCGGTTGACTTTTTTCCTTCCCAAAAAAGAGTGGGAGTTATTTTTCAGTAAAGGCACTCCTACTATTTTGGCATTTGGAAACAAAGTAAAAATGTGGGTTATCACTTTGCTATAGCAGAATCCAATTAAACTAGACTTCTAGTTAGTGTCTTTCAATGTCCACATTTGATTGTCAGTTAAAACTGTTCTCAGCTATTCATTACCTCAAATCATTAAAAGCGCCAAACGGCGGATGCCTAGATCAGTACAGGTATTAAAAGTACAAATGACAAGAGAATCTCAGGATTAAAAAAACAAACAACTTTTTTTCTTCTTCTTCTTCTTCTTCATGCTGCTATGCAAACTGCTGTCATGTTGTTTTCCTTCCACAGCATCAAGAGGAGTTTAATCTGTTGTAAACTGATCCTGTCCTATGGAAAGTTTTCACTTAAAGTAAGTGAAAGAGACTACAGGATTGGGCTCATCTGTTTGCCCAAGGCCATAGGTTGAAAGCATAAGTCACATAAATTACAACTCATGCATAATATAAAAGAACATACCTGTTTCAAAGGGTTTTTCAGTAGGATAAAGCTTCTGTTTGTTTTGAGCTTTGTCGTTGTTGCCTTGCTTCATGGCTAAGACACTACTGTAAGAATGTGTCAAAGTTTAAAGTAAGGCAGCAATAAACCATGGCAGACGCTCCCTGTTACCATCTTACCTCCCGCCACCCCTTTCCTTCAGATCGGAAAGATGGTAGGAAGATAATAGGGAAGGGAGACTTAGACTTCAAGTTGGAAGGGTTTAAAGGGTTTACTAGTGCTACTAATAAATGGAGAATATATATACAAAATATACAAAACCAATCTTGAGTGCTTGATGTGGAGCTGGTGTCACTCCAGCAGCAGAGGAGCTGGGTGGTTGGGGCTGGCGTGGCTACAGCAGGTGCAGGTCAGGGCCCCGGAAGTCATGGGCGGGACTTCACAGCAAACTGGAAACTGGTTGCAGGGATTGCAGGGCCTGAGGCCTGTAGATCTCAGGCAGGCAGGCAGGGTCCTCTCCAGATGCCGACCATGGTAGAAGAGAGTGAGACCCTTGTGATCACCCTCTTATACAGGGGGTATGACGATTATGGGATGGAATACTCAGGTTGGTTAATTGAAGTCACCTGTTCCATCCACCCCTCCTCAAACACGCCCCTCTAACAACGGAACATGGGAAAATTTATCAGTCTTTCTTGGCTACCATAGTGATAAATCTAAACATGAGCTTCTTCAGCGTTCCGTTGGTCTTCTTATCAGCACCGAGTACAGCATCTGAGGAAGAAATATGCAGGCAAACTCAGAAAAGTACAACCACCTAGAAGAACTTACCTGAAAGGAAAAATCACTAAAAGAGAACTGGTGCTGTCTTTAACAAAACCAGGACAGAATGATATAATTGCAGATGTGCGAACTTGTGCTTCTATACATTTCAGGACCACAGCCCTATCTTTTCAGTATTAAGTGCCAGACACCAGTTTTAGGACCTTAGCATACTGTGGTGTTCTGGTTTTGGCTGGGACAGAGTTAGTTTTCTTCCTAGTAGCTGCTGTAGTGCTGTGTTTTGGATTTAGTATGAGAAGAACGTTGATAATTCACTGATGTTTTGTTTGTTGCTAAGCATTGTTTATACAAAGTCAAGGACATTTCAGCAAGGAGGCTGGAGAGACACAAGAGGCTGGTACCAGGATGAGCCAGGATAGCTGAGCCCAACTGGCTGAAGGGGTATTCCATACTATGTGGCATCATGCTCAGCATATAAACTAGGGAAAAGTTAGCTGGAGGATCACTGCCTAGGGACAGGCTAGGCATCAGTTCTACAAGTGGTGAGCAATTGCATTGTACCTGACTTGTTTTATGTGTTTTATTATTATCATTACTTTCCCTTTTTGTCTTATTAAACTGTCTGCATCTTAACCCATGAGGTTTAACTTTTTTTTCTCCCAATTCTCTCCCCCATTCCACTGCAGGGGTGGGAGAGGAAAAAGTGGATGACTGCGTGTGGTGTGCAGCTGCCTGGTGGGTTAAACCACAACAGGTATGGTACAGTCACCAGCTGACAGTTCTAAGCACTTGGATGTATACAGGTAAAGGATGCAGTTTGCTGGTCCTTCCACACAGTTATACTGGTAGCAAGGGAGGTATCTGAGTGTTTGGCCGTACCAAATATAACAGGAAGCATTCAGGTTTTGGTCATCATGAGTAATACCTCCTGCTGCTTCTATGGAAGAAAAAGTGCTTGAATAATGCTTTCAAGATGGGCTGGTTTAATTCTAGATAAATTTTGTTCAACTGATAAAAATTTATCAAAAGGGACCAAAAAAACCTAAAAATAATCTAGCCATTCAAGAATGTGTAAATATTTTGCTTTTTCTTTCTCCTTTTCTAATTACACATCAAGTTCCACCTACACAGCTGACTTGTTCTGTAAAAACAAGATCCTTACTTGTTAAATATATGTATCTTTTCAATATAATTCCAGTATACTTTATTTTGACAAGAGGGCAAATATCTCACCTGACTTCTTACTGCCACCTTTTTTGACCATTCCAAACATAAGCATTTTTTTAAATGTGTCAGGGCACACTGAGAAGTAGAAAATACTGGAAAATGTTGAATTGTGAAGTTACAAACATATTGAATGGAATACCTGTGAAGTGCAGTTTGATCTTTCCTCTTTCTGTTCCACTTTTAATAAAGCAAATTACAAAATACCTATTGATTCTAAGTAGACCCTGGACTTCCCTGTACTAAATCCTGTAGAAAATGGGCCAAAGTAGAACTCAGGCTCTGTAAGAACTGAGACATCTGAGTGAACTCCTGGTTGTATGCTGTTGATTTGTAAACATCACTGATTTCTGATAAACTGTTTTCCTTCAACAAGTCTAACATGTCGTCCTGTCTTTCTGACATCTTCCTGTGAATGTTTAGTTGTTGTGTTAAAATAAACATTGTAAAAATTGAGGTTTTGGACTTATCCTCTTAAACCAGTCCTCCTCTTCCTCTGTGGAAAAAACCCTAAACCAACACAACTCTTGTAAACTTTTTGTTGCTCAGTTTTGTAACTTCTATATCATCCTTTACTACATGCTCTCTCTCCTCAGAAGTACATGTGCAAGCTGTAGTGTCTACCTAGATAAAAAAGCTGATTTCATGCGTCTGATTTTGCATTTAACTTGTTGCTGCCTCCTCCTTTCTGGCCTTTCTTTGTATAAACCTGTTTAAGATTACAGCTGATAGAAATATCTCTGTAACTACAGAAGCTCTCTCTCTGACTCTATTCAGCTGTTCCCTCCTCCCCACTGGATCTAATGTATGCTCTCTAGCTTCACATTTTCAGTCAGGGACAAATCTTCGTTTCATGTCTTTCTCTAATATTTTTACCAGAGAAATAGTTAAAAAGTGTTTCTGGAAAAGACCTTGGAAAGTCATCTGATTAATCTTTTTTGCTGTAAAGGAAAAAACAAACAAAAAAAACAAAGCAAAGAAAAAAAATACACAAGTGTCCAAACCAACCAAACAACTACAACCTGTATCCTAGAAATTGACCATTTAACCTGTGCCTCAAGTACAGGAATTCTGTAGGGCTGCAGGTGATCTGCTACAGATGCCATCGATCTACCCCTAAAGTTTCCCAGACATCCCATAAGAATCCTACTTTCTGCATTTTAAGCACATCTTCCCAATTCGCTTGTTATTTCCAGCATCTTCTTACATACTTCATGCTTGAAGAATATCTTTGTCCTTTTTTTGTTCTTTTTGTTCTTCTCTGACTAAACCAGTGTATGTCTTTTTTTCAGGCTTTCCAGATCTTCAGTTGTTCTTGTCTTGATTTGTTCTACAGAGTCAACATCCTTCTTCAAGTGGGGTACTCTCAGATCAAGACAATTCTGTAGATGGTGCCCAAGCTGATTGGAGAAGAGGGAGTAATTCGTTGATTTTACAGCCTAAAATCAATAATGTTTGCAGACTACAGGGTGCTTTTATTTTTATTTTTCAAAACAGTATTCGTGTTATTACTCACTTTAGCTTATAGTATCCTATAAAACTCCAATCTTTTTCTGCAGGACTGCTACCTAAACAGTGAAAACACAATTTGTTGAGCTACATACTTTTTTTTTTTTTACCTTTTCATTTTTCTTTTTGCCATTTATCTAATTTATCAGACCATTTTGAATTCTAATCCTGTCTTTCACTGTAGTTGTGCTCCCTCCAGGCTGCCATTAATCTGCAAATTGAATAAATTTTCGATCATCTGCTCTTTAAAATAACATATTAAAAAATAATGTGTCCAAGCCTATCTGAAACTGACACATAGTACTTGCCTCCTCCTTGGCAATAAGCTATTGACAACTGCTCCAGTATGTTTTCTTTAATCAATTATATATTCACAGTGTAATTTAATCTGGGCTGTGTTTTCTTACTTGTTTTGGAGAACATTGGTTGAGACTGTTTTAAAACCATTACTAAAATCAGGTAGACAATATCTATTTATTTTTGTTCTATCCGTCTGTCCTGTTATCTGCCCATGTCTTCCTTGCTTTAGACAAGTCCCACTTGGTTGTTTTTTGTGTTCTTGTTTTCACATGGAAACTTGAATTATTTCTTTTTCAGCACTATTTGAGGCCAGGAAATTAGATTAGTTGTCCTAACTTCCTTTTTCCTTTAAATATATGCACTCGTTTGTTACATGCCTCTAATTTAGCAGAAAAACAAATAAGCACTAGTAAGCAAAAAGAGGGAAAACTAATTCATTCCAACTCTAAGTTTATTCAAAATACAGAAGAAATAAGTAAATAGTTATGATCTCTTCCATGTCTGTGCTCATCTGTAAAATTTCAATGCATATAAAGGATATTACAACCGTTTAAGAAGAAATTCCAGTTCATATTTTTGACTAATTTACTTATAGTTTCTCTGCAGTTAGGACATCAGATATTGTCCCTCAACATAAAGTCCCTTACATTGACTGCATATAGAAAAATCATCCCACAGAGTTGCAAGTTTATTATTTATAAAATTCAAAATTACTTTAGCAGTGGTTTCAAAGTAATGCTTTTACTGAAGATGAGAAAAAAAAAATGTATACAATAACTGAGGCTTGTTGAAAAGAAGAAATGAAACCATTAAGTGGAGCTTATAAAATAAAAACAGGAAATACATGAGACTTAAGACAACAATTTGGAAAAAAAGCAAAAAAGCTACCACAATACCTTAACACAACGTAGAAGTTCCATGCAATTAAACAAAAAAAATCTTTCAGTGCTAAGAATCTTCAGCTACAGAGAGATAACTTAGTTCTGAATGTCTGATTCTTTACCTTTATGCTACTTTACCTTATGATACACACAAAAAACAAGGCAGAATATCTCTGCACATCCTTCCAGGACTGATTTGACTGTTTTGTCTGTAAAACCTCACATTATTTGAGGATTTTTATTTTTATTTTTTTTTTTTAGAATGGGAGAGGTAGGTATACTACTCTGTGCTGATTTTTTTTTTGAGAATAAACAAAAGTGAAATGTTCCTCATTAAACATCCCAGGTACCGGAAGTGAAATCCTACTTTAAACTCCAAAATCTGTCATCAGAGGGAAGGAGTCAAGGGAGGATAAAAAATATATCTATTAAGCATTCACACTATGTTTTTTTCCAGAAAAGATTGACCAGATTTTATGTGCAAGAACTAGCAATGGAAGTGAGACCTATAGAATCATAGAATGTCCTGAGCTGGAAGGGACCCACAAGGATCATTGAGTCCAGCTCCTGTCCCTGCACAGGACAACCCCACAGTTCACACCATGTGTCTGAGGGTGTTGTCCAGTCTCTTCTTGAACACTGTCAGGCTTGGGGCCGTGACACCTCCCTGTGGAGCCTGTTCCAGTGTCCAC